>BMAO01017742.1:0-32810 GCA_019973975.1 Trichonephila clavata
CATACCACACAAGATCACTACCGCCACGCCTGCAGATTCAAAAGAAATGGATGTGTTCTGGGGTACAGTAGTGACCAAGCAGCTTCCACACGTTGCAATTTGAGGTGTTGTTGAGGGCTTAATCTGCAATAATCGCTGAGCACCACATGACAACATTTTCTATCATGAAAACCGAGAGTGTAGCCACAGGGAAGCTAACTAATCTGTGATTGACGAAACCTGGACAATGTACATGTAGACGCACATTATCTCTGTTGAAATATGGCTAGGCTAAGTTAGTTAAAGGTAAGGAAGACAAATTAGTTTGCTAATCCCCGGATCCAGTAAGGCGTTAAGATGTTCTGGCTGCTTAAAATATCACAAATATACTGGAGAAGTGGAAAGGACATCCAATACCACCCCACCAGCAATTGGTGCAGGGTGGTAAAACGTGTTACCAGGTGATCTTCCACAACACCAGACTGAATCCATCATCGTGGTGTTAAGACAGAGTGGATCACAAGAAGAGAACTGATCCCATTCGCCCACATTCTTCATCAACTGTTGGCGGAGGCGTTGTGGTCGGCGCTCTGGCAGGTAACAAGCAGGAATGTCGGTGACAGACCACTTGACACTGCTAAACATGCGTTACCAACCACAACAAAGCAAGAGGTCGATGTGACTGAGATCCGTCACTGCCATGCGCACTTGACTGTCCTCACGAAGAATTACCGAGGTGGATGCGATCAGACCGCCATTCATCGTATCCCTGCTAATTCCAACGGCTCACATATCCGCATTACAGTTGTTTGCTCGTCCAACACGACACTGATTTCTGAAAGATAATCCAATCTTCGGTAGGCCACTTCACCTTCACGGAACCTGACATTTTGATCAAAAGCGATCGCTTTCTACGAGACATAACTGATCGTTTTAAAACCACAAGAAAACACACTTCAACTTGAAATCACTGAAACTCAAGCTAAATAGTGCTTGAGGCAGCTACAAGTGATGTGTGGCTCATGCCGAATTAATCATTTGTGACATCTCTACCCCTGCCAATGCATGTTGTAAATTTGTTATCGCGTGCTTCCTTCAGGTGCTGCATTTTAGCCAAAGGTAATTTACTAGAGGCATGAAGATTTAACATCCTATTTACTTATAAAATTCTGAATCGAGGGTTCAAGTTTGGAAAAGAAAGTGATTGGTGCACCACTCTGAAAACAGCACAAAAATAATCAACTTTATTTATGAAATGTAGCAACCCAATCTGTTGTCTTTGGGAAGTTGTTTCTCCATGAAAGTTAGCTAGATCATAATCATAAAAGCATCCATTTGTTTTGCATAATTAAATTTAATGGTTTCTATTTAATATAAAGAGAAAATTGTTACAATTGACTGATTAGCATTTTAAAAGAGCAATAATTTATTAAGATTTTTGTAGGCTAGAGGTGTGATGTAATGTATGATAGCAGAAATAATTTTCATTTTAACTAAAAAGGTATTATGTAGGCCAAAGCAAATAAATGAATGATGCTACTGATCAGCCATTTGTCAAGGAAAAAGGTCTTAAACATTATGGTATTTTCCTTTTCACCTTTGTCAAAATAACACGAAGAACTCAAACAAAAATACACTTGCAGCTCGAGATAACCTGTAACATATTTCTGTTTCTATAATCTGAAAACACGGGCAGATGCCTTAATTATTTTAAATGGCTGCAAACATACTAATTACTTTAAAAAGGAAGAATCAAAATAAAAGAAGTTTGTTGAGATAATAGGTCACACTGAAGAATTAAACATATTTGAATGTTCTAGGAATATACAAATTTTAATAGTCAGTTTATGCTAACTTATTTTGTATAAGCAAAAAGAGATATTTACACATTTTAAATTAATTGATAACAAAAGAAAAGATAAAAGTAATTAGAATATTCATTCAATATTTGGTGACCGCTTAACTTGATGTGACACTCACGATTTCACCAAAAATACTTTTAAAATTGAAAACGCTTGAGAAACGCAAAACTGAATACATTGTTTGCAAAATTTTAGTTTGAAATGACTGTTATTGAGGCTTTAATAGAGCTTTGTGTTGTTTAGCTTATTTCTAGTTCAGGAAATGTTTAATCCTGCCCATGTGAAGTTTAAAATTCTCATGCCTAAAAGAACTTATCTGAACCAGGTTTCATTTATTTACTAGATTTAGGGTTTTAAAATATTTTACTTTTCTAACGTATGCAAAATTTTACAAAATTTAACGATCTTCTTTCACTTTCACCGCTTTGCATTTCATTACATGTTACGCCGTTATCATCAGATTTAATCTGAGCGTCAATTATTTGTTATAATACTCAATACCATCCGAGTGATTTTTAAAATGTCAACCATCTGTTTTTCGAAATTGGTTTGATACCGAAAAATAAAATCAGAATAACAAACAATTTTTGAGACTGAATTTTCTGAACCACGTAATAGGGTAATCGACCTTTGGTACGCCCAGGCTATGGTCTGACCCCATCCCGACGAGATTTCGATGAAAATTCGATTACTGTCCATGCCGCGATTGTCGGTGTAAAGGTGTAACCTAGAATTATTTGGCTTGGCTCCCAAACAAAATCTTTGTATTAATTGACCGTCAGAGCCTCAGATGACCTTCAACTAGAGAAATCAGTCGAGAGCATAAAATTATATTGTGGTCAAATGGCAGACACCTATACGCAGCCACCAAATGTGATTTCAAGCCTAATAGTATGGTTGGTGTTTGTAATGTCAGGCCTACTGAGAAAAATCGATGAATATAAAGTTGTTAAACTTCTAAATAGAATCTATAAGCTTGAATTTTACTGAAACTTTGCAAGGTTGTATGAATATATTTTGATTGTATTGGCAAACTCTTTACTAATAAAGATCATGACATGATTACCTGTCAAACTCTTGAATAACGAAAATGAAAATAAAACAAATGTAAGTTCAAATAAATTAATATAACTAAAAATAATAAGTCTACAAATCTTAGATTTAAACAGTAGACTGGGAACGATTTAGAATCAAGTGTTCTGAATTTCTTATTAAATTACCAACTGATAGTTCTCCAGGCATACCCGATTTTCTTTCGTTTTCCGCTCTGCTCATAACCAGATAAGCTAGCCAGTTTATTTCTACACCAACACTGCTATGAAGAGGCCAAAGAGATTAGTTAAAAGAAACAAATAAAACCCGTTAACGAGGCATTAAAATTAGTTAGAAGTCTGTAAGAAAATACCAAGAGAAGAAGAATTTTAAAGTATTAATTCAATTATTAATATTTACTTTAAAAAATAACAGCATATTTTTAATTGATAGATATTTAAATATCATGAAAAAAACTTATAATCTCTGCTTGAATACATAAAATTTTGGCTAAATATATTTAAAGTCTCGGGAAGAGAAAGTGAAGAATTGTTAACTTTTCTAGGTCCTATAAAATATTTTTCAAAACGAATTTATAAAATTTTAAGATCAACCAAAGGATTAATATATCGTCTTAAGATAAATATTTCTTCCAAGAAAAATGTATTTCTAGTGAAATAATGTTTGAGAAAATATTTTCATAAAAGTTACGGTAAGAAAGAAAATTGTGTTCAGAGAAAGCAAAGGATGGTGTATTAACTCAGATTAAGTAGGTAAAATATGGAGGACGCAGAGTTTTCAAATTGCAGGTAAAATTCATTTTTCAATGTTATAACATAGAAGAGACAAAGTATAGATAAAATACAAAACAAAAAACTTAACTTTAATTTTATGGTAAAATGTTCATAAAAATTTTAGCTTTTTCCTAATGAGATAATTTTAGACAAAAATTTGATGGTTACTGAAAGTGAGAATTATATAATTTCAATAATATTATTCACGAAATTAGTTTCGTTGAAATAAATATAAGATAATTTAATTTTGATGATAGCAAAAATGAGGTACAAACCCAAAGATAAAACACAAATAGCCTAATATCGACTTTCATGTATATATGCAAGTCTGAAACTAGTTTCTTATAAGACTGTATATTTTAAAACAATAATAAGTTTAAAATGTTTAATGTATACAGAAAATCTAATTCGTATATTAATTCTACTTGGTTATAAATTATTCATCTTGATTATAAATTGTATATAATAATGACAAGGAAAATGTAAAATAAAAGAGCACTAATGCATGAATATTCAAGGCAACTTTTATTTTTAGTATATAATCGAGAGAGAGAGAATTATATATCCGAAAATCATTGTCGAATAATGAAAAACCCTTGAGTCTGTGCGTTATTCGCTTTTCAATCTTGTATTTGACAGTTAGAGACCGATTTTTGAATGTTCTATGTGGTGTAGAATTCTTTTAGGCTTTGTATAGTAAATTAAAGTTTAAATGACTTGTCTTTTTTTTTTTAATTTTAAGAATAGCAATGCTTTTTTATTTTGTAAATTTGGAAAATCTCTTAACTTCAGATATAAACAATTAAATAACATAAATTTCTTAATACTAGTTATTTTTATTTACAAATTCGGTTATTTTGTTTCTTTTGTTATAGTATTTTTAATCTTAACAAGAATTAATTGATAATAATTTCAAAAACATTTCTCATGCACTTAATGGAACACCTAATACAATGGAAAAAAAACTGAAATTCAATGACACTTTTGAAATTAACTTTTTAAGTTTAAAATAGAAATAAATAAAAAAATTATTATTAAAGTCAAGATTCATGCTTTTATCTTCTATAGATAATCAGAGCAAATAAAAATTTTAATACCGGTCTTGGAAAAATCAGAGAAAAGTATTATTTCCGTAATCTTTTTTTTTTTTTAATTGAAATTCAAGGAGCGTGATGATATATTTAGGAAGATATTAAAATTTGTAACATCAAAAAATTATTGCAAAAAATATACAGTTATTGTAATAAATTTTTTCCTTTCAAGTAAATTATTTTCAAAGGTACCGAGTATCGAAAGAAATACGACTTTACTTTTTTTAAAAAAAGTTGGATTTTATTTTTACCAAAAGAAAAGTCTTTCGTAAAAAGGCATGGAAGAAACGATACGTTTATTAGCTGCAAATGCAGAAAAGAACTTCAAGTGAAGGCTATTTAACTGGAAAAGATTTCACTTTTGTTAAAAAAAGCTTTGGCAAAGAATTCGGGAACTTTAAATGTCATTTATGAAAGAAAAAAGAGCGAGAGTCGAGTGATAAAAAATAATGATGGAAAAGAACAAATATGAGATTTTTATTGAGATGGAAGAGCATGAAAAGTTTTTAAGCATAATCATGAGAATAAAAAGAGTACAAAATATTCTTTCAAATTGAAGAACAAATTGTTCCATTCTTTAATATGATTTTACTAATATTTTTCATACTTCAAATAGTACAAAAAATTATTAGATAAAATTAATAAATTAACTAATTAAAATTTCGAATACATTTTAACAAAGGTTTTGAAACAAATTTTTTGATAAAAAAGAAAGTTTCCTTAATAATGGAGAATAATATGGGTACTTGAAAAATTGTTGATAAAAATTTGGGAAATGGTAGCATGATATATATAAAAGTATTAGATCTGTTTTATATTAAAAACAAATATGAAATAATAACATGATATATTTATTAGGAATCCTACTTTGAAAACATATCGTGATCTGTAAAAGAAAAGGCTGGATAATGATCAGTTTTTACACTTGATCTGTCATTTGAATCTACTTAAGACTTTTTAAAAGTATTTTTTTAAATAGCTTTATACTTTTCTTTTAATTTAGGTCTTGAAACTGAAAAATGATTGAATTTTATAATTCTTACCTTACTAAATTTAGAATGATTTTTAACAAGAACCACAAATCATGTTTTATAATGAGGCTTGAAATTTAAATTGAAATATAGTTATCAAAATTATATTTTATACAACGAAAATCAGAAGAAAAATAAAAACATTTAATTTTGATATTCCTTTCCAACTTTTGCTTGAAGCTTGTAGATTTTCTCAGTATCATATTCCTTCACACTCACACGCACACACATACACTAGCACAATAAAATATATTTTATAAAGTGTTTGCAACAGCGTTCAAATTACATTACATAAAAATAGCAAAAGTACAAATATATATCCTACCATACATAATTATATTTCTTCTAATTTCAATATTCTTTTCTCTATCTTTTTTTGTATTTCGTACCATATACAGTTTTATACTCTCAATATATTGCGTTAAGAAATATATGACTTTCTAAAAGTTTACGTTTTTAACAATGTTTTTCTAGATTTCACTTAGATCTAAATGTTGAAACACTTTCTTCCTGTTCTTTTGACGTGTGTGTCTTTTAATTTTTTTTTTTCATACTTGATTTTCTCGCTAGTGGTGACGCACTAAGCAAAAAAATGAACACTTTCAGAAAAATTAAATTTTTTTTCAATATGGCTGCATATT
This sequence comes from Trichonephila clavata, assembly GCA_019973975.1. NCBI lineage: Eukaryota > Metazoa > Arthropoda > Arachnida > Araneae > Nephilidae > Trichonephila > Trichonephila clavata. Next base: position 6,431 of record BMAO01017742.1, read on the forward strand.
GGTATTTTAAACCTTTGCAGACCTAGTACATTCCCCAGGAGCTGATATCACTTTTTAGCGCTGCACCATATAGGCGATACCAATTACAGCAAGGAATTTTGACGCTCAGTTTTCTCCACAGAGGGAGGCACCTGAGATCTTGGCGATGCAAACCAGTACTAGGATTTAATTTTGCCGAGAGCATCCAAGCCAAATGGACACTCTAGGGATCTTTTACATGCCACATAATCATACGACATGGCCGCTGTCGATTTTCTGCATCATGAAAATCCACCGACTTGGGCTGGGGTTGAACCCGCAACCTTGGGTGCAGAAGGCCAGCGACAAACCAACCACGCCGCGCAGCCGGCAGAAAAATTAAATTAAAACATGAAATTACAAGATATAAAAGTGCTGAATAATACAAATTTTTTTATTTAATTAAAAGCAGCATTTTTTTAATAATTTCTAATTGTGTTGAGAATCTTCAAATCTATTTAATATATAGTTAATGGCCCTTTGATATGTTTTTACAGTTAATAAATGAATATTTCACTTTTTTTCTTATTCATTATTATTTTACGTTGTGTTTAATGGAATTTTAATATCTTGATTTCTGAAGGATACAGAAAATGAAATCTACTCTTTTCATTGATTGCTCATGAAAATGTGACACATACATTATTTTATTATTAGATATTTATAACCAATCCATCATTGTTTGATTATTTCACTCTGTATCAGAATTTTCATACAATATTTTACATATTTAATTCTTAGAGTTAGACTGATTTTTAAAGTTTGCTTATTTTTATATCATCGTCTATATTGCTCATTTTACTTAAATTATTCCGAATAAAATTCTGTGCATATATGATATAACATTTACTACTATCTCGATTTAATTTCTAGTAATAAAAATTATGTTTGTAGTACTTAGGTTTTCTTGACTTTAATGTAATTAAATATGATTGCAAAAATAATGGCTCTGAAATACATGACTAATAACTCCACTTCTTATCAGAGTGAAACAATTGTTTTTTTTTTAATTCAGCACTATAGATCTTTAAAAAAAATATTTTTCCAAATTTCTTTCTTTTACTTCTATCGTTTTCTACACGTGTATAATAAAATTGAATGTTATAATGTGATTTATGCTGCATAAATCTCTGGAAGCTATCTAAAACATATATACATATTTAGTAATGAAGTTTATCACTGATATACTAATCCTTTAATCGACGCATTACTTTTATACATAATAAGCGATTATAAAAGTTGCTGCAAGGGCAGCATAATTGGATTTTTTGAAACGTTATTTAGTTTGGCTCAGCGAATATTTTTCATGAACTCAAAATCATATTTGAAACCCCCAACTATCTAATGATGCAAATAAAGGCAAGAAAAATAAATCTACGAATATCGAGTATATACAAATTTGTTGCGACGCAGCTATGAAAGATTTGAATAAAAGAAAAATTGAAAAATATAACGTAGAATGTGTTATAAGAAGTTGAATTTAAACTTCATCTAGTTATGATGCAATGTTAAAACCAATATTTTTATTGTTGTTTTAATTTTTCTTTAAAGTTTATTTTTAGTGGGGTACACTTTTTTGGTTTTCAAAATAAGCTATTTAAAATAGATTAAATCATTATGTAATGTTGTGGGGGAGGGGGGCTAACCGGCACCCCTCTCTCTTTGTCCGGCACGTCTCTAGGTGTTGGGGGAAACAAAGCATCACCAACAAACTCCATAATAACAATTAGATTTATTCAGACTTTGAACACACACTTAAGCAATCACAAGTGAAACTATAAGAAAAAACCTAGGAGTGATATCTAAAGCATCGATTATTCCTAATATTCAACTCTAAGTAAACCCGAATACCAGAAATAGATAAGGAGAACTGACCCTAATGCACCGATAGCTAATTCTATCTTAAATCTTCAATCTTATAATTTAATCTCAGCAATTACTTTCTTAACGCGCGCTAGGTTTGTGAAATAAATACTTCAGTGTTCACACTTACTTGACAGCTTCACGGCTCCTTCTCCCTCACATCTACAAAACCTAGACTTTATATAGTCAAAATAATTTACATATATCTGGTGTTCTTCTTAAAAGGCTGTGAATTAATGTAAATGCTAGCCCCAAAGTTTCCCAAGAGGATTAGTAGGAAATATCTCGCGAATAGACCCGTCACAATGTTTGTAAATTTCTTATCATAATTGAAAGGAAATGTTTTGTATTTAAACAGGAAGCATACTGACAGCACTTCAACATCAACAGCGCCCGTTATGGAACATTGACATTGAACCTTATAATAGTGAAATGATATAAAATGTGCTAAAAGTTGTTTTTATCAGTAACCCTTCAACAACGAGAAATGTAGGTATCCCATTTGATTTTTTCTAAATAATTTTGTGGGTACCCAGCTACTAATTGTGAAAAGTTTTAAAGTTATTTCAGTATCTATTTTAAACATCGGATATCTATTCGTTTTCGCCATTGTTATACCATATATGCAAATAGTTTCTTAGCGTACCAACTTGTGCTAGCGACCCAGAGGCTCTTGACTATATATAGTTTCTGATTTTATAAAGGAAAAAATAGCCTGCATTTGCTTTATTAAGAGTAATTTTTTTCATCCATTAATTATGAGTAATTTCATGTGTTTATTATGAAAATCTTGATTTTTACAAAATGTTATTAATTCAGTTAAAATACATGAATTTAGCGTTGTAATTACATTGGTGCACTATGTAAACTAAGCAAAAAATACAATTCATCATGAAGAAAACTCAAAAGAAATTGTAAAAAAATTTCTTAAGAAAATTCTTTTTTATAAATGTACATATTGAAATTTTTCGTTTATTATTCAGTAAAATTTGTAAGTTGTCGGTGCTGACATTACATGATATTTCATTTCAACTCTTCAGAAATAAAATCTTTACACTTTCACACCTTAAAACCTTTCTGAAAATCCACTAGTATTTTAATGCTTCTAAAGGTTTGACGCCTGCCTCACTTAAACATTAAAATAATGTCATTCTTTCAGATTTCAAGAACTATAGGATACCAATTGTTCCATCAAAAAATGAAAACAATTTTTTTTACAGATTCTAACTGCCATTTTCCTTCTGGCTAGGGAAGATGACAACTAAATTCACGCCACATGGTTGAAGGAGTACAATGGTCTGAAGCAAGAGTAAAGGAGGCTAAAGACAACTTCATTCGATTCTTGTCTGAATATTTGAATTTTCAGATGTAAGTCATGACTACTCACATAATACGAGTTAGTGTACATGAATTTTTATGAAACTTATAATGGAACAGGAACGATTTTCGATTCGAAAGCGAATAACATTTATCATTGGGGGAAAACCAATTCCTTTTGGAAATGTATCCGGTTTTTCATTTTCTTTGTGAGGGTATTTTGCGCCTAACTTTTCAGAGGACGTGCTCTAAACTGCTGAGTTAAGTAGGCAGGTGTCATTTTTTTAAGACACAGTATTTAATTTTTGATCCGCTTTTGCAGCTATGAAAAATATTTTACTTAATAATAAAAAGGAAGAAAAACACATTGATGCATATTTGCATCGAAGTTTAAGTTTTTATTTATTATCAAACAAAAGATATCTGATATTTAATAAAAATATATAATTTTTTAACTTTTTTCGAGGGTTGGAACTTCAATAGTGGCAACACTGATGTAAAAACGCTACACAACAAAACCAAAGAATGCCGCGTATACCACATGTGAGCTGCCTACCTACCTTACCTCACAGGAAAAAGACTCGTCCTTCCTACGTCACGTGCATACGGAATGACTCGAACTTATCCTTGTATTAGCTTGCGGTCTAAAGTAAGAGTTGTCAGGATGTTTTTAAAACAAGAATAACGAAATTGGATAAAAATTGCATGTGCCAGAGGTCGTACAGCACGACAATGTCATCTAGGGCTTCAAGATGCATGCGTGGAATTCGCAAAGCCTTACAGAACTGTATCAAGATGGGTAAAAGCCTTCAATGAAGGACGCCAAAATGTGGAAGACATGCACCGGCCAGATCATCCTAGTGCATGCTGCTGCTGAACTAATTGACAGTGCTCGACCCCCAGTTCTAAGTCCTTGTGACTTAATTTCTAAGATGAAGGAGCCTCTTCACGGCATTCGCTTCGAAACTGTTCCAGAAATTCTTGTGGCAGTTGACCGGTCCATTCTAACTATCAACAGAACAGGTGATGCTACAGGTGTTCTGCTACTTCCACATCGTTGGAAACGGGTTATACACAATGCTGGTGACTACATTGAAGCTCTGTAAAACATGGTGACATGAATCACTTTTGTATTCCATGTAAATAAATTGTTGCCACTATTAAATATACAACCCTCGTAAGTAGTTCCTACCATATTGCTATATGAAATTTTCAAAATATCAGCAACTCCTATTGAGAAGGAATGACAAAATTTATATATTAGCATTATAGAGGGATACATCAATTAAATGCTTTTCTTCAATAAAGACTGTGAATCCTTCGCCGATATGTGTTGAGTTATTCAAATTGTTTTTCCTTAAATTTGCTGACTTTAGCGTAAGAAATATTGGAAATCGTTTAAAATTAATATATAATCCTCTTTTATTCAGTCTAACTCACAAATAATCTTCTATATACCTTCCCCCCGAAACTAAAACTCCAACTTTACTGCAAATATAAAACTAAAGCGATATTTTTATAGGTTATAATATACTTGTAATTTTCGAAGATTAAGAATTGCATTTTATTTTGAACCTCTAATACTGTATTTACTTTTAAGAAAAATAAGAGTAAGGTTCATCATTACTTTCCAAATTCCCGTATCACATTTCATGTGGTCTTGAAAAGTTTGTGATATAACGTACTTATAATATTTCATACTCTTTTGTTTATTTCGTGAAATTGAGATTCACATTCTACTTCGGAACCCCTTTGATGCTCAGCCAAGAAATATACCCAAGGTACTGCAATGAAAATATCTATGTTTTTTCCTTGAAATCATCTGTTTACATTGTTTCATTATATTTACTTGTTAATTTTTAATATTTACAAAAGATAGTTACTTTAAAATTTAACAAATTGAAACCTATGCAACTCATGAAGAACATTTTGATGCAAATAGCAAAACTTTAAGGATTCCGTTTTCTTATTTAAGGCATCCGACTACTTACGACAACTTATTTTAAAAAGAATAGAGATATGGGGAATTTTTTTTATTTTTAGATTTGCTTAGAACATTTTTAGAAAATATGCTAAAATTAAGAAGTTAAAAAGAAATTATTACTTCTAAGATGGGGAAAAATTTACAAAAAATAACAAACTCGGCTCATTCTGTACCAAAAGTTTACGAACAAATTTTCAATTTTTCAATTCTGATGTCTTGCTATGCTATTCATTTTTGAAATGACCTTCAGAATAACAGCTATTTTATTTTTTACAAAATCTAGAACACTTTATCTAAGTTATTATATGAAAATGCTCAAAATAGTAGGAATTATATTCACATAAGGGACTTTAAATTTTGTAATAAAACAGTGATTGATAAATCTGAAGGTTAAAATACTTCTACTATTATACAGAACATACACAAAAAATATCAGTTAAATATTTTCAAAAAATATTTAGCAATCATGGTCCCCGTTTGAGCATTTTCAAAAATAAAAAACATTTCGAGTAAAACTTGTTTTAAAGCATGGCATCTTGTTTAAAGTAATGGCATCTACTTTTACTAAAACACGTGTTGCCTTTGTTCTACTGAACGGAAAATAATAAACTTGGTATTTTTATAAAGCTAATGAGATGATCTTTAAAATAAAATCATAAAAAAAATTTTAGGATATTTGGACATACCTTAATACATAATTCAGTCAGGTTTAAACTTCTTTTATGGATAAATACTCACCTGTGTTAAATTATTTACTTTAATCCCGATGTTGAGAAAATTAATTGATCTCATTTACTGTGTGTGTGTTAAATATCAACAGCAGCTATGACATCGAGATGAACTGTATTGGATTTTGACGAAATGTGTTAATATATTGTTTGATCAATATGTGTTATTTTATGAACATAGTATGTTTGTATCACTTTTACAGCTAGTTTTTCAATTAAGTTTGTCATGTTTAGCAAAAAATAATATTATAAACTCTTCCCCGAGAAAATTTAATTTTGATGTGTAATCTATGGAGTGAATTCGTCTAAGATAAATAATGATCTAAAATATATCAGTTTTTGAGGGAGAAAAATAAAATTTGACAAAACAATAATTAATTATAAGGCTTACTAAATGTTATTATTTTACTTTTAAGCATTGGCACGGGATCTTTTGATTGGTTATCACTTGAAATATTGAAAAATTTAATAAAATGTGGTAGATACACAGTTTGTAATACTACAAAAAAAAAGGAATCCAACAACTATGGTAAATAATTAACACAGTTGTACCGATTAAATTATTACAGTTACAAGAAACAGGATAAAAAAGTTTTCTATTACCAAAATCCTCAAGGGGAATTGCAAATGGGAAGGGGATTGCTAGCTTCATTAAGAGCTCCGCAGGTTTATGAAAGACGTATCATATTTAGTCGCATTTGTGCTTGCTAAGAATCGAAAACTTTGTTTTATCGAGAAGCGATAAAGCATGCGAATGAACTCAGTGAGTTACGTTTTGGCAAGACTGCGAAATGATGCTGTACTATATTCGAGGATGGAATAATAAAGTTTTATTTTGAATATTAATCATTGTTTCTCAAGGAAAATGAGCAGCAATTGAAATAGCATATATCTAGGATACAATTTACTCAGGGACCTTGGAAAGCCTAGAGGTTAATACATCGGACTCCAAACCGGAAGGCCTGGGTTCGATGCCGATGCCACCAAATACCTTCCGAGTACACATAGAGTGCGTGCTAGTTAAATCGGTCTGTCCGAAAGTCTTGTGGGTGGTCACAGCAGAAACCACGGGGGCACTGGCCTGGAGAATATTCCTCCCCCTCCAGTTCCATGCCTAAATTGTAGAGATAGGTGGTCTCGCCATCTATCGTGTAGAAGTCCAACCTGTCTCAGGCTCTGGCAACTTTCATTCCTTCCCTTCGGGAAGGACTCAGCAACAACACAACACAATTTGCTCAGAAATAACATGAAAGTTCATAAACAACTGAGAGCATTATTTAAATTAAGAGAAAGTACAGCTTAATAAGTTTAACGGATTATTTATTATATATATTAAGATAATTAAATTTTAAAAATATATATTTCTCTCAGTGGCAAAATTGTTTATTGAAAATATCTATATTTTTGATGTTTGTTAAAGGAAAAAGGAAAATTATATCAGCATTTTTCATTCAGAACCTTTTTCCGTATAGTATTTAATTTGATTTAGTAAATTGTATGAATAAAATTTATATATTATAATGAGAAGATGGTGGCAGATATTGCCAATCGTTATGTTGGCACCGCTCTAAGACAATGTATATTTAGTATTCCTTCAGATCAATACAGAAAATAATATAAACACTACAGCAAAAAGATTAAAACTTACCGAGACTTAGAAAGATCTTATTGTTATACTTTTCATATTGATATTAGACTTTGTGACGGATCTATACGCGTCCTTCATCAAATCCTCTTGGAAAATCTTTGAGCTATCAATTGAAATTAATCACAACCAACCCTTTTGAAGAAGCAAACTAGGTTGGTTATATATAGTTTAGGTTTTCTAGCTAGTTAGTTTGATAAACTGAGTTATATGGTGATTGAGATATAGAGGATCTGACAACAAGAATATTGCAACCGATCAGGTATTAGTTTATTTGATAGCGTTTTTCACAGATTAGATAGTTGAAGATATTAAAGTGACGATTAGTCACCTAGCTAAATTATAACTCAAATATTTAGAGTAGTGGATTGATCCCAAAAAAGGAGGATCAATATAACCGAAGTCTTCTCATAGTTCGCGTCTCTCATGGTTTATTCTCCTATTGCTCTTATTAGGAACATCTCTTATAGTTTGAATTTATAGAATTCTGTCAGTTGATATTTTGTGTGTTTAATAAACAGTTGAAATGTAGTATGGCGAGTCATCCTTCACTTCCTCCCACACCTCTAGGCTGGGCTGAGAGTAGGTCGCACTCTTTATAACTTTTAGGATATTTTATTTGAAATGCATAAGGAATTCTATTGGAATTAGTTTATGTGGTAACCCTATTTCCAACATCAATCCGATTATCAGCCATCTTAATAAATCACATATGTCCAGCAATATTTTAATACTAACACTGCAAGTTCAATAAAAAGAAAAAGAAATCCACTTAGACTACAAAAATGGAATATATATAGTTTCCTTCGATTATTGTATGAATGCCAAAACATTAAAAAGTAGTAATGTGGGTATAGTTATTTTATAAAGGGCGTTCAAAATAACTTATATATGCAATCTAGTTTTTTAAATTTTATTTTCCCTTTTAAAAAGATGAACTTCAAAACACAAGTTTTTAGCCAAAACTTTTAGAGACCAATATATATATAAAACTACATTTCCGAAGAAATTTTATTCTGAGTTTTAAACGCAATTTATTCTTCAAATATAATTATTCAAATTAGGTTTACTTCAAATAAAGTCTATTTATACTCCGAAATTTCTCAACAGAAGATTTTACTGTATCAATTTGTCCTCATAAAATATTCAGTTCGTAAAGTAACTCCAACTTTACGCGTTTGCATAATCTTATCAACTTGCCTCTCTTAAAATATTACTTTGTAATGCAAATAATCCAATAATGTGAAGGGAGTCTGAAATAAGATCAAGGACCGTTTATATATTTCCTCTTCTTAAACTTTGTAAATGAAAATAAATGGGATTCGGGTAATGTTATGAATATAATTACGGTAAAAAGTAATTGTATTAAAAAGTGAATATATAACAGAACCAGTTGTATAAGACACTAAAGTATAATGGGTTTATGCATAAATATTTTATTTACCAGTATATTGTTTCTTTTTCCTAAGTTGTATTCCATTTCATCAGAAAATAATTTTTATTTCAAAGATTTTTTTTCTTTAGCTCTATTTACGAAAACTATACTATAATTTAACCGTACAGACTGGAAAGGGCATTTCATCTTTCTTTTAAATCCTTTTACCTGATTTTGTAACATTTTTCTGAAGAGCCTTAAGCAGTGAACCGTACACGTAAACAGTGTACGAAGCAAGAAGTTGGAATATTAAGAAAGTTTTTAGTTTAGCTGTTGGAGCTGTGTTAAAGTCAACGCAAGGATAAGAAGACCAGGGAAAAAGGGACGTAAATTCTTTATAAATGTTTGTGACATAGTTTTCAATCATAATTTTCATCACCCTCCTCCTCTAATAAAATAGCAATGTATTGATTGCAGTAATAATGTATAATATTCTGACATTAAAGCTACAAAACGACCTTATTTATAAAAAATACAAATTATGAAGATGATGGAAGCATCTAGTAGTTATTAAGCGTTTTCTTATAGCTTAGTATTGATGAATTAATAATCAAATATATTGTGCCCCACTGGTATATTCATAAGTATAATATATGACAGTAAATGTGTATTTTTTATTATGTCAGAAATATTTTGTTTTGCTCATTTTTAGAAATTTAAAAAAATTTAAATGATCTTTTATTACGATAAGCTCATGCCTCCCACATAGGGTTATCACTACTCCCTAGGGGACCATGCTCCACTATTTTAGAAACGCTGACATATCCTCATGCGATGGTAGTGAAGTGGATATGCAAATGATTAAATGTTCGCGTGCATCTGATCATTTGGTACTCCTATTCCGGCTTTAAAGGCCAGCAACATTCCCCTCTCATTAAAGCATTTGAGGTTTTCCGTAGCATTTGCGACTTTCAAAGAAGCGTAAAAAATGCCTCTGAGACGTCGTTGAGCTAAATATCATCTGATAACGACCGGTGAACGTGAACGTATTATCGATCTTCATGAACTGGGTTTGTCGCTGCGCTCAACAGCAACTTGTAATGGGCTCAATGTCAATACCATTCCACGTTGTGTCACGTTGGATTCAGGAAGGACTACGTGCTCGCTGAAGAGGAAGTGGTATAAGTAGGTGCATCTCAAAGCCCACAGACCGGCATATTCGCCAGTTAACTATTCGAGACCCTTTCTCCACGGCATGTGACATCCGAAGCCGGTTGCTTCCAGGAAAAGGGGAATCTGTGTCCCCCAAACCATATGCAACATATTGCATGAAGTACAGTTACGTGCATGGGTACCAGTAATAGGTGAGCCGTTCACTACTGAACACACTACAAGACGCCCGGTATGATGTCATCCTCATCGTACCTGGACCATTGAATAGCATCAGGAATTTCTCACGGATGAATCTCGTTTCTGTAGAGGAAGGACGGTGGCCGTCGATGGATATGGCGGAGACACGGAGAATGCTACGAATAAAACCGTTTCGCCGAACATCTTAGCGGTCTTGCCCTGATTAAGATGGTTTGAGGTGGCACAATGTTTGATCAGAGGACGCCTCTCTCTCTGGTACACACTGAGGACCCTTTGACAGTGGACCGCTCCGCCACACAAGTTATGGAGCGTATTGCTTTGTCCTTGATACAAGGCGCAACTAACACGGTATTTCAGCAAGACAATGCCAGGTTGCATGTCGCACGGTGAACTCTTAAAAGCCTGATTGGATTTGACATCCTTCCCTGGTCAACAAACTTTTCAGTTCTGAATCCCAACGGGGATTACACGACCACTAATACAAATCTTAGATGATCTGCTCACAACAATTGGTGTGACTTGGCAGTGGCTATCTCAGGCAACCATCAATGGACTAATTAATAGAATGCCACACCGGATTGAGGGTGGTATTCTATTTTCCACTTGTATAGCTGTCCGAGGTGGGCTCATAAGTTACTGAATAAACTGGTTTATAATGTTTTTATTTGTCGTATTTTTTAATAATTTCATATCCACCTATCGCTCCTGAAATTTGTTTGACGCTATGTGCATTATTTCTCGGTGCTGCAATTTCTCTTATGAGGAGTGCAGTTTTATAATGTAATTCAGTACCTAATTTAATAGAATATCCTTAAGATAAAACCAAAATACATGTAGGATAAATTCATATATCTTTATATTAGTATTCAACAAATTCAATGTAAAAACAACAATTCCAGTAGCACATACTCTGTCCTCGCGTTGTGTTGTCTCTATTTCTTGACGCTCTATAAGGGAATAAATGATTCATTAATCACTTCTGGAAGTGTCACTCCAGCTCAAGTGTTGAGTGATTCTGTGATCTGATCAGCCGGATTTCCCTTGCACGTCCTATCTCAAATGGGAACATCTGTTCATTTTTTTCACGAATCCATCTCCGACGTCTTGGTACAGTCACAGTAGATCAACAGATTTATTTTTGCATAAAAATTATAGCTTGAAATTGAAATGGCCTCTACGTTATTCATCATCAGAATGCTCTGTTGCAATGTCGAGGATTTTCATGTAGTCAATTATTGGCTGCCGAAGTTAATTATTTGCATATCTGATCATAAATTATGTGCATACGCAATTTTTGAAGTGAAAACTTCATTAGCCGCGTTGGGCACTTTTTGGTAAGGGAAAATCTTATGGGTTCGCGTCACCGACATGCTCATGACTGGCTCACGCTCAGTGTGCTGTGCGCCTCAGACACTTTTTGGATGGGTGAAATCTCGTGCGTTCGCGTCACCGAGATGCTTATAGCAGTATATGTGTAGCATCACAGCTGACGTATAGTGCAGTGTATATCTTATAAGTGAAATTGAATGGATTTAGTTAAACGTTCAATGTGTATATACTGTGCATTGTTGAAATAGTATTTTTGTTTGATTATTATCTGAATATTTTAATTGAAGAAACATTGCGCAGTACAATAGCGAGTACTAAATAAATATACTGATATTCTTAAGATAAAAAATAAATAACAGAAAATTATTTAAAATACTCGTATTTATTTTGGCGTTTGAAAAAATTTTATTATTTAAAATTATTTCAAACCTTCGTATTTATTTTGGCGTTTGAAAATTTTGTATTATTTATTTTTTAATAGTTAACCTCTGCGTGAGTAAGTGATTGAGTGAATATTAACGTCGCACTGTTTAGCAACACGAGATCTTTTGGCGATGGACTGCGTAATTTTGAACAATGGTCACGTGACGCGGACGACACCTGAGCTGGCATCCCCTCTCCTAACTAACACACCACACCAACGAAAGGACGTTTGGGCTCTCGACAGATTTAACGTGCATCGCTCCCTTTCACGGCGGATTTTCAGTAGTACCAGGCTCAAACTCATGACACGCCAGCTACGAATCCGTTACCTTGACCACTAAGAGAAGCTTATGGAAGTCGCTAGTAATTGTTAGACCTGTTCTTTTGTATTGATAAATTAACTGTCACAAATGCATTGTGAATTACTGATACATTTATATGAGCATAGTATTATATCAGTGTAAATAGATCAGAATGTTTTTTTTTCATCTTTGCTTGTACTTTGCTTGCATCAATTGCTTATAATTCTTTTTCTCGTGTTTTGTTTTGCTTCTTCATTGTAATTTATTTTGATGTTTTGCTTTACTCAGTAAATTAATAGTTTTTTTTAATAATTTTTTATTTCAGATTTTGTTATTATGCTCGCGAAGTTATTAAGTCTTCTAAGAAGGGTGAAGTGTGCCTCACAGTTTGAAAAACGCTGATGTGACATAAATCGTTTAAAATACATTGTTATTTTAATAATCGTGAAAAAAAGCTTTTTCTTCTTGCAGAGAGCTTAGTTCGACAAAGAAATGTATTTGGTTTTTCTTCACAAAAATTTTAAAGTTTTTTTAAGCATACATTTTTTTATAAATATTATGCTTCTCATTTATCTTTACTACCTCACCAAATGCATTGGTAAACATGACGTAAATAAATTCTTTTTATACCACTTTTCTTAAAAATATTTAATATAAATCCAGTAATGCTCTTATTGATGTTTCATTAATATTTTTTAGTCTTCAATTTAATGCCCTTCATTTGACTGTTATGTTATAATGCACGTTTTAGAAGAAACACTGGACAGCCTCGCCTAATTTTGACAGTATATCTGTAACATTTTAGCTCCCAGAATGTTATTAACCGATAATGATTTGAAATACAATCTACAACTTTAAGGGGGGAACAGTACTAAACTTAATGTACTATATCTTGAATAAATATAACTCTAGGTCTTAGTTATAGCTTCCGATATCACGCTTGAGGGTTAAGATGAAAAGCTTAAGGAAACCGGAGTCACCCTCATTTTACCACAGTTGCAGCCTCATCCTCAGAGTCCGCCTTCCCTCGGTTTAGTCACAATCAAGCAGCATATAATCCATTCAAAGGGAGTGGAAATCTCAGGATGGTTACGATGAAAATAGAGGGGTGGAGTGATCCTTTGATAGGAATTACCCCTCTTCTTCGAGGAAGTACCTTAACTCAATATCCGCTGTTTTTCTCTACTTGTGCTTGCAAGAATGGAAATAGATAAAGTTGATTAAGGTAGAGGTTGGTTCGTAGATAGAAATACTAACTTCGCTAAACGCAGATCATTTCATTCCAGATCAAATTTAGGCTTAATGATTTCAAACAATGTTTGGAAGTTTACAAAGGAGTGATAGCTATTAAGTGTATTACATTTGGCGAAAAATATTGTGAAAGTATACTAGACCAACGATTTTGTCCAAAACGTGCAAAAATTATATTAATATATATGGTAAAAACTAAGTGAAAATTATTTTATATCTAAATTTTGATATTTTAAAAATCTTTTATTTTTTAAGATTAAAATAATAAATAAGCGCTAGTGAAATATGAATATAGAAATTTCGAAAATTAATTTAATTGTAAATTTAAAAGCATTTAGAACAATTATATATATAATTCACTATCTTTTTTATACAACTTAATACGTAGTTTTTTCTAGTTATAGGTATTTTAAATATGGTAAACATTAATCTGCGACAGTATTTTCTCGTCAGCTTTCATATCACAACAAAATACTTGTATCCATTTCTTTCTCGTTAGAATATGATATAATAATATTTAAGAAAAAAAAAAAACAAGATTCTCATTTGCTTTTAAAGTTGAAAAAAATGGTTCATTTGAAGTAATGTATCATCACTAAAATTTTCATATCACTAAATTTATATATATATAGTTTTTAACTTTTAAATCTTCATTTTAGAGCTTTAAATTTTTCTTTTCAGTATAGTTACGAGACAGTTCTGTAAAAGATTATGAATTAAATACATAATTATTTTTTCCTTAGCACTTAAAATGTCTCAACCAAATCTTCTATGCATAATATTTTGTAATCTATGCATTCCATTTCGTTTTTAAATTATAAATTGTCTTAGAACTACTAAGTATGTTTGCTACAAAAATATTTCAATATTCATTCAGGAAAAGGTCAATTTCTCTTATTTTGTTTTTGTCTTTAAAACTGAAACTATTCATTGTAATTTATAAAACTGTGGGCATGATATAATATGGAAAAGAATTCATAATATTAGAATAATTTTAAAGGATTTTTTATTATTAATATTATATATTTCAGAGATTGCGCATTTATTTATAATAAAAAGTATTCAATCGTTTGGGTATTTTCAATCTACGAAAAACAGCATATTGTGCAGACGATTTATGACTCATGGATGCAAAATATATATTGAAAGTTATAGATTTAATTAATTTTATTTATTTTATCATTATTTAAATAAGCATAACATGCATAAAATGAAATAATAATGAATGTTATTAATAAAGCATGTTACTAAATCTTAAAAATATTGTATAATGCAATATTTTGAAATTTATAATATTATGGAAATATAATTATAGTATACAAATTAATAAGCATTTATTATTTTTGATATTGCTACTACATAAACATGAATAAAATTAATATTTAATTTTTATTCTATGAGGATATCTTATCATTATGTACATATTATGTCGAAATTACTTTAAAAGGATAAGCATAATGAAATAAAAGCAAATATTTTGGTGAATTTTCCTATTGTTGATTATTTGAATGCAAAATAGGTTTTACATAATTTTAGTACGATTTCAATACGGGATTTACCAAAATGGAATAATTTTCACTCAAAATATTTTTGGATACAACTTATTATTTGAAAATAAAACTAGTTTTCTTGTATTCAAATTTATTCTTTTAAAATATCAGATGTTAGCAAACTATGGACTGAAGGGCGCATTTTTGTGCTTTTTTCGAGGTGAAATTATCGTATTCCGTACTCAAAGTATCGTAATACACATGATAAAAATCTTCTGATTAGAAAAAGGAATTATAAATAACTAATAAGTTATCTCACCAAAATCTTTACTCTACCTGAAAGAAGATTTCACAATAATACTTTAAAGTACGCGTACAATTTAGATTGCTCTTACTTAGAAACATTTTTCCAATAAGCAAATCAGTTGAAAATATCGGTAGCTTATATACATAAAACAAATCAACATTTACAGTTGTAAAAAGGCTTAACCTCTTCAATGTTCTTTTTATTTTTGGATTATGGATCGAACATTTTTAATTTTTATGCTTATTTTCAAACTTGCATATCTTTTTAAACATAATAGCACCAATCGTACGTGTAGTACCTGTAAAGTTGGCTTTTTGTAAGGCAGAAATCATAAGACTTTGGAGTCAATTCTCAGTAACTATAAATATAAATCTTAGAATACCTCACTTTCACAAATTCTATTCTGCAAATAATTTTGAGTTACAAATTCTATTTACATCTTTTGCATTTACATTAATGATTATGAAATTATTAATACAAATTTGATCGCATGGTAAATTTGAAAACATGGTACTGCACATAGCCCATCATCGTAATCTGGACAGTTGTGTTGTATTAGTTTTCATCTCTGTTGGTGGAATATAGTCAACAAAAAGTCTTTCAGCCAAGCGAGAACGAGGGCGCTCAGCAGAAGGACGCTTTTTTCCCACCAGAAGATTCCAAAGAAGCGGTACATTTCAATTTTACCAATACATAAAAAACACATGTGAAATAATACTGGAAAGACCTATTATTTAGTATAAATTTTCACAGTGCCCGAGCTACACTTGGGATTTACTAGAATTATGTGCTTCACCTGCCCAAACTCAGCTCGGGAAAAACCGGGTAAGGGTTAAAGTATTATGTTCTTCCTCTCTTTTGAAGAACCATGAGGTTCAAAACTAGTCATTTCCAATTATCAAGATATAGATATAAATACAATATTACATTTAAAAAAGCATGAAAATAGGTAAACAACTGAAAACAAAATGTCTTTTTACATTTCAGAATGTATAAAAAAGACAAATTTGTTTCCGAGTAAGCAAAGAAAGCTTTAGTAACGGCTTTATGAGTTTTGCAGTTTATTAAAATTGAAAATTAAAAGTAAAAATACAGAAAAAAATGTTAGGCTTTACTCATCACACTATTAAGAAAATGCTTTACGCCCGATTTTAAAAGCAGAAATTTCATTTCTTTATCCTAACAATCTTCAAAAAGGGAAATTACATCAACCACTAGTCAGTCATATTCTACATAAGTTCAACTGCTTTGCAGGAAAAAAAAACTTACACAAATATTGCAATTATGCCTCTTTTACATATTCTTGCAAGATTCTTGACGTTTCAGCTAAAGATTGCTATGCTTTTTACTTGCTTTCTAGGCACAATTCTACGACAGTTTGATGGACCCTGGAAAATGGTGAAAGAAGAATGGCTAGCAATACTCCTACTAGTTTTCTCCGAAGGATGTTCTTTTATGAGAAATACTGCTCAGACTTATAATCCAGAAAGTAGGTTATCAGATCTAACATACGGATAGACTTGAAATGAAGCGTGTGGGTGGGGCATTTTGATGAATGGATGGATACCGAGCTCTATATCTTCGACAAACTTTCACTTGTCAGAGATATTTCAAGTTATGAAATGACTCTTACCCATTTGTGTCTATTCAGGTGCCTTTGATCCAGACTTAGTTTTTAAGAACGATAATGTACAACCACCACACACATCATCTGCTGTTCAGGAGAATCCGGTAAAGATATCCGTGGAAGAGGCTTGCCAGCGTGTGTGTATTCCACTTTTAAAATCCTGTTAAACATGAATTGGATGCTTTGAAGAGACTTTTGTGGAAATGATGCTATCCTCTGGAGAATACCCAGAAACTGATATAGTTGCTCACTGACAAATCAAAACTCATACCTCAAGAATTGTTCAGTGATCTGATGTTGATTACGAACAGACTGCGCCAGGCAAACATCGTAGTTAATTTACGTGATGCGTAAAGGACCTTGAGCTTCGTTTCTATCCAAACAGTGTTTCTTATAAACTCCATTCTGTCATAAAGGCTTTTTTTCTGTTCTGTATGCATCCTATTCATTTTTTGTTACTTTGTTTAAATTATTTTTCAAGTATTATATTGTTTCTCTAGCATGAATTGCATCTCTGCTAGTTGATATGTTATAGAACTTTTCACAAAAAAGTCAGAAAAAAAGCTTCTTAAGTTCTGTAAACAAATGTATTTTCATTTTAAACTTACGTAGCATATTTTAAGGCAGATAAGAAATAATAAGTGTGTTTCATAGGAAACACGTATAGAGTTTAGAATCAGATGCTTATACCCGCTTTTAAAAATATTGAGCAGTTTCAACTTCATCCAATAGAGATCGCAGATGCTTATGTCGTTTTTCATATTGTGTTCATTTACATTTATAAATTATAATTAGTGGTACGAAACACAATCACAACCACTGTCACACACAGGAGAAACATGCAACTTCTTCATAAAGGAAAGAGGTTCCTCAAGTACTGTAAGATTGTAAAAAAAAATCTGTTTACCATTCCCAAAAAAGAGGGATATATGTGACAAATACAATTTAATTCCCATGAAGGATGTCGTAACAGAGGATACTTACTGATAAGGTCATTGGTATGAAATAAACAATTTTCCCAGAATTAAAGCTTTTGTGAGCCTGGGGTGACTCTGTACCCCCACACCCACGTGACCACTCCCATGGTTTTATTATTATATTTGTAAATAATAAAACCTCATGGGAGGAAAATAAGAATTATTATAAAATAACAATAGAATAATATTTTTTTCTGGTAAATTTATTTACAAAGAAATTTAATCACGGTATAAATTTTGAAGACTATAATTTTTTGTACTAATCTACAAATGGTTAAAAGTACTTCATCTTACAAGGGTAAGGAAGCAACATTTTTTTCAGCAAAGAAACTATCACAGACACAAAAATTAACGCACATTTAAAGTAATATATTTAGCTCCAAATACAGTAAAATAATTGTTTTAATTTCCTCTAAAATGAAGTCATTGTCACTAAATACAAAACCATGATAGAAAAAAAAAATTTTTTTAAATACATAAAATATTCAAAAAAGAATCAGTATAATCATTATTATAAACATTGAATTAAATTTTACAGATGAAACTTTTTACAACTTGAAAAATAATAAATGAATACATGATTATAATAAATCGTCAAGTTTTTTAAAAATGAAAATCAACGCGTGCACAAATATTTTGCATTTCCTAACCAAACCAAATAATTATGAACTGCTGAAAAGTTACGGTATTTTAACAATTAATTTGGTTATAAACACTACTTTAAAATATTCACTTTAACCCGTTGATCAAATGAGATGAATAGTAAAATATCTCCCTTTGTTATTCTGATTAATTATTTTTTAACTTAAAAATTAGCAAAAAAATATTCACATTCTTGTAAATGCGTTGTATAGATTTATATGAAATTAAATTTGAAAAAAATAATATTTTAATAAAATATTGATACCAATTTTAAAAAAATTGCAGCTGCTTTAAAATTTAAAATATATACATAAGCTTTCCTTCATTTAAAAAAAAATCTTGATTTGCTTTTATTATTATGTAGCACATAAAAATTTTATTAAATATTATCCAAATAAAATTAAATATCTGTACAAAAAATTCGCAGTAAATCAACAGAAAGATGATGCAGGCAAAGCATCATCTTTTAAACCATGAAAAAGTGTTTCGGGATTTGAGATTTCGGTATTTAATGCATAATCTAGTATGTAATTGATAAGCTTGATCATGAAGCCGGTTAAGCAAACATAAATATTGCCCTCTCTTAATATATTTACTTTAAACAGGATATTTAGATTGCCGCATCGATTTAATGAAAAGTACTCTCTACTCAGAAATGTTGAAGCCTACTTCATTGACTACTTAGTACTTCATCTAAGCTGAATCATCTACTTCAATTTTCCAACCAAATCGATTTGAATAGTTACAGAATTTATCAGAACGGCTTATTTTATCTGTTTTTAGGAATACAATGTATTGGGCTCAAGTTTGGTCGACAAAACTGTTGAATCTGACATTCGTTAAAGTTCATATTCTCAGTTAAACTTGTTATAGCAAAGTAAATAAAATGTTAAGATCTGAAAATATAGCAAGTTATTTAGGAATGAAAAAAATATGTATATTTGTTTCCCTTTAATTAAGAATGTTTCTTGAATAATTTGTTTCAAAATATGTATATTCAGTCCATTTAACATCTGAAAAAAACAATCCTAAAAGTAAACATTGTTTCAACCTTTTAAAATTTAAAGTAGAAGAACTCAGAGGACATTATTTTGTCCATTAATAATATAATAATTATAGAAATTGGTGATAAGTTGTTGCCGTATAAATTATCATGCTTAGCAATATTATCATCGTTAGCAAATTATGGACCAGCATCAATATTTTAAGGGAATATAATGTCCAAAAGAAGTATAGCTTAAAAAACTGATTTCGGTGGAAAATCATCAATACATTGAAACATATAAGAAACTAGGTCCTAATTCTCATCAAAATAGTAGCTTCATAACAAAACTGTATTGCACACTAATCAAAAAATTAGGGAGGCCGTGCAATGAAGTGAAGTTGACTTCAAGAAAGAGCCATGCATGCGCATAAAATGGAAAGTAAACATGCATTAAAATGCAATATTAACAAGAAAATGCAAAAATAATGGAAATAAATTATTTTCTCAGAATTTTATTAATAATGTTCAGGATCTCTTCACCATTCCCCGAACGGTGCTCAAGGCCACGGACAACGACATGCGTACATCTAGCCCCTTGCTATGTTGAATTTCGTGGGCCTGAATCTGATACGCAGTTGAGATCTGGTGGCATAAGAAACCACAACAAGCAACAACAACAGGATCTCTTCAAACAGATAACATTGCCACATATATTTGTTTTCTACAGTTGATATCGATAAAAATTTGAGTAACACTGTTTTACTTTTCAGAAAATACAATTTCCAAAAAGAAGGCCTTGGTATCTTGCAACCTTTCGTCTGAGAGTATATTAAACATAACCGATAGGATTTAGATCAGGAACGTTGTATAGATCAATACAACGTTAGCTTCTGAGATGTCCTCCACGTGTTGAGTGGTCTAAAATCGGGTATTCTATACTTTGTATACCTTATGAAAAAGGAATAACGAATTGCAGAAGATACACCAAATGGGGTCTCAGTATCTAGTCCACACATGTTTGGGCCGTCAAATTACCATACCGAATTATGTTCAGTTCTAATTCACATATTCTAATTTCAGCTGATTGTCGTGCGTAAGCGCAAAAGTTAAGTTATTTACAGTGGTACTTTTCCTCCATACCACTACTCTCCAAGTGTCACACTCCATATTGAATCGGGATTCGTCATTAAAAACAACTCAGACAAACCACGTTCCAGTTGTTTCTCGATGCTCAGAAACCCATTTTCTTTGAGCATATAGGCGTTGAAACACACCATTGACTTACATGCATTGAGATCAACCTGAGAAAACCAATAATAGACTGTTTTGGCTTGTCATCTGCCATTTTGTGTCCAAAAACAACAGTCTTTGCCGTGTATTGCCTGTTTTGTCTCGAAAGAGCTATTAACAGGAGACACCGGTCAACAAATGTTATGATAGTGCGTGGACAACCTTGCCCTTCCTACTTACCCGAATCGAGTCTGCTACTTTGGAATGACACTTCGTTTCTCCAGACAAAACCTGAAAATTGGATGATACAACTGAGATGACTAAAAAACGTTTGTTGATAATCATGATTTTTTGACTTAACTTCTTTCTCTAGGTTTTCGGTGTCAAGAAAGCTAATTTGCATGTAAGGGCGCTTTCTTTTGTTTCTGGTTACACTTAAAACTATAGACTCTGAGTGTCTTCAATTATATGTCATCTATCAATATAAATATTTGCATAATAACGTTAAGGCTGTGCTCTTTCCTTATTTTTTTGAAGGGTTAGTTGTTGTTGCTGTTTCAAATCCCCTTGGAACAGGAAAGCCTACACTAGTCCATTTGACCTTTCCTCATAAGAATGTCACCACGCAGTAAGTTTTTCTCTTATACAGTCAAAAAATTGAACAATTATAAATTACTAGAATTAAATAATTTTTAGTTCTATATCTTTTTAAAACAAGAAAAGAATTTACCCTGTAAAAATAATTATTGAATAAAAAACACAGAAATAACATCATTCTTATAAGTTAATAAATTTTCTGCATGAATTGTAAAATGAATATATCACAAGTGGTGTTATTTAAAAGAGATCAAAAGTAGGGTGATAAATCATTATAAAAAAATTCAAAATTATTTATGGCACATATATGCTTTGGTTCATTAGTATAAATATTTCTTTTTGGCACAGATGATTATTTAAGAGAAAAATTTACATGTGTCAAGGTGAATATTTTATTCTGGGATCTAAGTCAAATGTTTGGGAATTTCCCCCCTTACTCCAATGTAGTATTCATTCCTTAAATCTTTATTTAAAGCTTAGGAACATATTTCCTATGTCCCAACTGCTGACACCCCATTCATTCTTGTCCACAAAAGGATTTAAAGCCCATTTACGAAAATCTGGTAGTAACGTATGTCGCTAATTTGTTTCTGTTATAAAATGACAGTTTTTTCTTTGCATAAAATATCTTCTAAATATTCATTGTTCTTCTAAATCCTAAATATTTAAAATTTTGAAGAAAACTGTAATAAAAATTATTTACCAAGGATTATATGATGAAATCTTTCAGCGTTATTGTTAGACAGAACATATATTAAAATGTTTTCTCCAAAGCTGTATTATATTAGACAGAGAAAAATGTTTAAGAACTGAGAATATTCGTCAGAATCTCTGAAAAAGATTTTTGCTGGGAAATCAGAAACTCTGTTGTAGCACAATGTACGTTAAATTAGGCGTAGCACAATATCTAAGAAAAAAAATTTTCTAATACCCTAAATTTTATCAAATATTCTACGAAAAATTAAATTTGTTAAATATCATTGTGGTATCAAAATTTGATAGTTGCCCTTTTCGATTTATTTTTACTGTGCACTTTGTACATATACATGTATTTTAGTTAATTAATCTTTGCAAATGATTTAAATTATAAAATGATTAGCTATTTCAAGAGAGAAAAATCATCTGAATCGAATTTCCTCTAATTTAAATTGTTAGCTATGATAACGTCTTTATCCATTTAATCAATTTTTTTTCTCATTTAAAAATAAAGAGAGAATTAAAAATACTTTATGTTTCTTTTTAATGGTAATCATATTTTCAAAAATATTGCTGATATATATTTTTTTTAAGGTATGTGTCAACCTTCGGAGCACTTTTCTTGAAATATATAAATTTTCAACTAAATAAACTTTTTTTATCTGAAATGGGGCATAATATTAGGAATTCAAGTACAATTTAACCAAAATTAAAAATAGTTTTGGATATATTGGGAATTTTGAGTGAAATTTTAGTGAAAAATTGCAGTTACGGTAAGGCTTGTATTAAAAATTCTAATTAATATATTCAAAAAATATTTATACAGTACATAAAATATATTACTATCTGTGCTAAGAGCTATAAAATGTGAGATACTTTTGTAAAGTTTTTGAAATATGGCATGTTTTATGCAAGAACTCAATTTTTTTACAAAAACCTTATGTTGTTTTCTCACAAAAAGTGAAATAAAATTCATAAATATATACACAGAGATTAGTTTATAATCTAGACTGGAAATAAAACTAAGTAAAACATTTTCTGAAAATTTCAATTCAATATCTTAAAAAGAAATCCTATAGTAAACTTTACCATGAAGCAAAAAATTGAAAAACATAGTTTTTTCAAAAAATGCATTTAAAGATTTTAATATGGTATAAAAATTTTCTACTAATTCTAAATTTTTTAAACTCACCATATTTATGGGTCAAGATCTCTTTAGCTTCAGGTTTAACTAATTCGGACTTTTTTTAAAAACATTTGCTGTTTTCTGGAGAGTTTTGTAGACTATAAAAATTGTCACTCTTAGTAAAATTTTGATGAAAAATTGCATTTACAGAAAATTCTAATGAATGTTTTCAAATAATATTTATACCGCAAATCAATAACATCTTTTTAAAAATTATGTTAAATTTTATGCAAAAGCATGATTTTTTAAAAAATAAATGGTATCATTTCATAAAAAAGCAATAAAGTACACAAATAAATACACAGAGATTAGATTTTAATTCAAAACACAGATATAACTAAATAAAACATGTTCTGAAAATTTCAATTCAGTATCTTAAAAATACTTTGAGTAGGGGTGTACTTCCGGTTTTGTAAACTCCGTTTCTGGTTTACTAACTATGCTATAACTTTGCTTCTAAATATCGTAGAAATAAAGCTAGAGTGTTTTTGGAATCTTAAATGTATGGGCTATAAGATAAAAGCATAAAATCAATTTCGAAACATTTTCCCAAAATGACGAATTTTGGGTAGTCACATAACTTAAGTACTCATACAAATTGTATTAAGAGAACTAAAACAAAAAGTAAGAAATATCTGACATCAAAAATAGTCACATATTACTTTAAAAACAATAAATAACAACAATATAAATTATATCGCATTTGGAAGAAATTTTCTTTCCTGTTTTTAGATAAAAATAATCTTTATTTTATGCATTGAGTCTAATTTCATAACAGAGCACGATTATCTGCATATCTTAAATGCAGCAATATATATCTAAAATTTTACTTTAATCTAATATTTTACTATCTTTAAAACATTTTCCCTATGTCAGATTATTTCACGTCATGGATAATAGGTTACTTCTTTTTCCTGTTTGCTATCTCCCTTTTCTTTGAATTATAATTTAAAGAAATGTTGTACATACATATATGCATACATACGTATATATATATATATATATACGTATATATATAATGCCATAAAAAACAAATCTCTAAAGATATTTGTAACTTCATTACTAAATTAGCAATTAAATACACTTTTCCTATTGAAGCTTTTAATGAATTTAAATGCAATGTTTTAAAAGAGTTACTGAAAAATAACTATAAAACTGATTGTGGATTAATTTACAAAAATCTTAAGCATCATATTGTAGAACTACAAAAGAATTTCATTATTGTTTATGTTGATAAAGTTCCGGGTAATTATGCAATTATTTGCAAATGGTTGTATGCTGATATGCTTAATAGACATTTTCATAATAATAATGCTTTAAAAAAATCTAATTCTAGCAATAGAGAAATTTTTAATCGAATTCCTGCTTTTTATAAAAAAATTAGATTTACGCATTTCGGATATTAAATTCCCTCATATTTTCTTAACTCCAAAATTTCATAAAAATCCTATTAAATTTAGGACTATAACAAACGGCTTTAAAACTTATATTACACTTCCGGGTAGAAAGCTACAAAAGGTTATTCAATCCACATTAGACAGTATTGATAATTCGATTAGTTAAGAATAGCTTGGATATCATTAAGTACATGCAAGATAAAAAATTACTTCTATTCACACCTATGACTTTGAAGATTTATTTAATTCCATAGATATTGGGGATATGGTTAAAATTCTCAAAATAGCCTATAACAAATATTCTTTGAATAAAATAATTAAGTATGATAAATATCTTTCAATTATTCATCTAGTACTATATGAAAATTATATTTTTCACAATAACTCTTATTATCAGCAAATTAAAGGTCTTCCACAAGGAGGACCTGCGAGTAACTGTTTAGCCAATATTTATCTGCACTTTTATGAATATGATAACATTAGTATAGATTCTTGTTACTTTTTTAGATACATAGATGACTTAATCATCTTTAGTAATATAGTAAATTTTGTTCCTAGTTTTAAATATTATCCCCTATATCTGAAATTATTAAAAACCAATTATAATAATGACTCTGCAAACTTTTTAGACCTACAATTAATTGTTAAGAATAATATACTAATTAGTAATATTTTTGATAAAAGAGACTCTTTTGATTTTAACATTATTAAAATGCCTTTTTGGGAAAGTAACCTACATCTCTCTCTATCTATTTTTAGAAATATCATCTTAAATTTTATAAAAAGAAATAACGATTTAGTCACAGATAATGATGTTAAGCAAAATAATTTTAAGCTATTCCGAATAATTGCTTGGAATACAACTATCCAAGTAACTTCATTTTTAAATATATGTCTAAATTATCCTCTCTAATTCTCCTTTTCAAAGTTTAAGTATTATTCTTTGTTTTTTTCTCCCTGTTTTTTATTATTTCAATTTGTTTTAGTTTGCTTTGTTTAATTACAAAAAAACTATCCAGGTGGCGCCACTAATTTTTGCATCTGGCTTTATCAACTTAACACGTCATTTTTAACGATCATTTAGCGTTTTGTTCTCGTACGTACAGTTTTTCCCGCTCTCCGGTTATTTGCATTTTTTCATGTAAGTTTTTGCTTCATTATTCCTTTTCAAAATTATTTTTATTTGTATTTTGTTAGGATTCATTTCCTTCATATTTTCTATTATTTTTATTTTATTTTTCTTTTGGTTGCAAATTACACGTGGTTGGTTTTAGGCCTAACTTTTCAATATTGGTATGTTTTCCTGTTATGTATAAAATTTCTGCTGAACAGGGGAAGGTAGGATCCATAAAATATATTTAACCCTAATTTTGCTGGTCCTAATTCAGCAACAGCTTTAGAAATCATAACAGGTCTTCATTTAGTCTATTGACTCTTTTGGCTTCTTACATTTTAAAGTTCTAATTCTGTTCCATGTTATACATACGCTTAGTTAATTCTTCTATAATAGACTCTTCCATTATTTTTAAAGTGTGTTTCTTTAAATCTGGTTTGAATCTTCTAGCTTTGTTAGTGATATTATTTTTTATTATTAATTTTATTATGCATGTATTTCTTTCATTTTATGTTACTATATATAT
>BMAO01017743.1:0-95186 GCA_019973975.1 Trichonephila clavata
GGGCACCAGTTAAATTGTTGGGAATAGTTACCAGTTGCGAACCTATGTGCTAGATAAACGAAATTTGGTAGGCATATTTATGCTTCTAAGAGTTAACTTTGGTTCAAATTTCGAGTTGGGTGCATATTAGCCACACTTACAACAGGCAAATTGCATGTGCTTTAAATACGCGTTGTAAAAATCATGAACGTTGTTAATCATTAAGATTTGATGGAGCGAGTTGATGTTAGTCAAAAACGCTTTTCTCAAGATGAAGAAGCTATAATCAACATTTCATTGGATTTGAAAAAGGTGGTATAATAAGGCTAAGAAAGGGTGGAGTTTCTTCCCGCGATATTACACAAAGGCTTGGCAGGAATGCATCCACTGTGCATGATTGTTGAAAACAGTGATCCTGGGAAAGCACTATCGCAAGAAAACCGTGGTGAAACTAAGCATGGGTCACCACTAACAGAGAAGATTGCCGTATTCGCAACAATTGCTGTGGAGCCTCGTAGTGCATCTGCAAAAGAAATTATAGCTTTCGTTAATACCACAGTGACGCAAAGAACTGTAAAAAATTGATTGCCACTCCAGATAACGTGTAGCTTTCATTCCTTTAGATCCAAATCACTGACATATGCGGTATGTTGTGTCCCCGATGAGAGCAGTTTTTGTCTTGTTGCCAGTGATGGCCGTATATTGATTAGAAGAATGCAAGATCAGCTCCTGTAAACAACCTTTCTGTGGCCTAGACACACAGGACATATATCAAGAGTTTTGGTCAAGGGGGAATGTTCTGTCACAGCATCAGAACTCGCAGGCTTATTCCATATACCTTGACTGCAGACTTCTACGTCAGTCTGGAAATTTAAACTGTTGGGTTGGCATTTAAGAACATTATATTAAAAAAGGTGTTTTCCAACTGGATGACGTGCATCCTCATTCCACTGGTATAATCCAACATGTTCTATGGAGTGTCTATATGTTGTATTGACCTTCTAGATCAGGAGTTGGCAACCTTTTTGCTGTGGGTGCGAAACCAATCCATCAATATGATTCAGGGTAACGCGTACAGAAGAAAATATTTGAAATAATTCGATTTCAGCGGCAGTGCATGTGGAATGAGAGGATAGAGGTCGATACAGATTCAGAGTTTTATTAGATATTTATTAACATAAAAATAAACATGAAACATAACTATTCCTTCAACGTAAATAAAAAATTAAAATTGAACTTTTATTCTTCATTATATATCTTTTAAACTTAATCATTAAAATAAGAAATAAACAATAAAATATAAGCATTCCTTCAGCATAGTTAAATATTTCAGTGCGAACTTTTTGTCCCTGCTCTTCTCTTTATCACAATTTCTCATCGGTTATAATTTGAAACGTTATATTTCACACGATTTTTTTAATGTTCAGTTGAATCTGCAAAGAAAAGGTTAAAACAACTTCTTTGTAGACTCAAAATATTTTTCATACGAGAAAAGATTTGCTCACAGATGTAGATATGTAGAACCAAAATCAGAAAGTAGAGCAGATATAATTTTCTCTTCAAGCAATTAAATCCCCCCAGAAATGACATCCAACAATTTAAAATAGCTGTCGATTTGTCATTAAACTTATTTTCCTGATTTTTGAATAATTCCGTAAATTTTTCTTCCCATAATTCTGAAGATGTTATTTCAATAAGTTTCATTTCAAAATCATCAATTTTACTCAAAAACTGACAAATTTGTGGAGTGCACTAGAAATTGTACCATTTGCCAAATTTGGCATATGTTCCATAGGCTTCAGATTCCTGTTATAGATCACCATATCCTTATCCAATCGAGCACGAATGGGACATCATTGGAAGGCAACTCTAGCGTCATCCACAACTAAATCAGGATGAAATTTCATCCGAAGCATGAAATTTCATCCCACAAACTCAAATCTGGTACCTATACGATATATTACATGCTTGCATTCGAAATTCTGGTGGTTACACAGGTTGTTAACGTACCATCATTTTCTCCTTTTAAATGGCTTTTCTCATGCTTGCAATAGCTTGTGATCCTAAAACTTTATTCAAGTAAATACGTTATTCAGATAAATGTATTATCGAAGTTCCATTAGTGTGCAACACTTTTTCTTGGTGTTGGGATTTTTTCCAACATCGCGCCGCCCGCCACACCACACACACACACACACACACACACACACACACACACACACACACACACACACACACCACACACACACACACACACACACACACACACACACACACACACACACACACACACACACACACACGGTTAGAACAAAATGGTTAGTAAAATGAGCGCTTATATACAGTAGCTTTAAGTTTATTTTATGTTGTTATTATCTTCAAAAAACGAATTATTTGATTAGTGAAAAAGAGTGAATGGTGTTCTGAAGATAAGAATTGAAATGATATTTTTAAGCGGTTTTTTACGGCACTCAGTGATTTTTAAAATTTTGTAGTTATATATTTATTTACCTTTGATAATATAACGTATAAATGTACGAAAGATAAAAGTGCTTCAAAAAACATCGAACAATATTTAGTGCTGAAAAAAGGAATAAAACATTTATGGTTACAAAACTCACTGAAAAAGTACAAAAATATTTTCAAGAATGTATTATAAAATGTGAAACTCGAATATCGACAAATCAGTTATTTGTATTATAACGGCTGATCCAACTTTCAACCAAAGCTATTACACATACAGATACTTTTCACTGAGCTAGCAATTTTTCTTACTGCTGGATATATCTACTTTCAATCTCAACTTAAGAAAAAGAAGAAAAAAATCATGTCGGTACGTTAAAAAAAGTACGTTACGTTTTATTGTGGTGTTCTTAGATAGTATTTTTAACGACTTAATATCTATTATTATTAGATAATATCCAGAATCAGTATATCTTTTTCAAGGCGTAGTATTTTTAACACATCTAATAAACGGTCTTATTTATATATATACAGAATTTAATAGCATAAGTATAATTATTAAATAGTATATGCGCGCGTGATAAAAATGAGTTAATTTGCGAGATGAGTGTCATTTTTCTTAAAATATTTTCCGCTGTCAGCTTTTAATTAATGGGGATTATTGAAACTCAAAAATGCTGCGAGGTTTGATATCTTTTAAGCTCTTTTGGATATCTCTCTCTGTAAGATTTCACACAAACTAATTATAAATACTTAAACTCAGACTTCAGGGATGGTTTCATTATGGATTTACTGTTGAGGTAAAATATTTAAGAGAAAACTATTGTAATCATTATACACGCCGGACTCTTTTTTTTTTTTAACTCCCTTTTATAAGCTTCAACGGAATCTTTTGAACTCAATTTTTACCCACTTTAAAAGGTCAAATTAATTTGAAATTTTTCTCATTTGTCCAAGACCGATAACAATACAATAATTAAAAATTTTGTTCCATTGTCCTGATCAGGATCATCAGGGTTAGCGATTTCCCACTTTCAGATTCCAATTCGCATCAGGTGACTAATTTCAGATCCCATTTCCAGATTTGGCGACTAAAAGATTAAGTTACAACTTAGTTCAATTAAATGTAAAAGGGTGTTTTTTAGTTTATTTTAAACTATATTTTACACGGTAGATACGCTCCTCAGAAAACCGTGCAAAAAAAAAAAAAAAATGCTTAAAAAATATATGCGACGTATGGTAAATTTGAGGATATGTTCCACAATTTTAAAAAATCGTGTAAGATGAAAAATTGTTAAATATTTTCTCAAAAAACCGTGCAAAAAATTAATAATAAAATCCATGTTAGACATTTATAAAACTATATAACCAAAAAATAATAAATAAACTAGCGTTCTGTGAAACATTTTAGTCTATAAGACATA
Source organism: Trichonephila clavata (assembly GCA_019973975.1). Taxonomy (NCBI): domain Eukaryota; kingdom Metazoa; phylum Arthropoda; class Arachnida; order Araneae; family Nephilidae; genus Trichonephila; species Trichonephila clavata. The sequence goes on from BMAO01017743.1 coordinate 3,867, forward strand.
CAACATATAAAAATTCAAATTGAAATTAGGAATAAAATCAATAACAAAAAGAAACTGTTCATCGCTGCTTGATAATAAGCGAACCTGTTTATTAAGCGCGCGAACTGGATAAAAAACACTGTTATCAGAAGATGGGGCAGATATGTCTCAGCACAACTGTCGGTTTGGATTCGAACGAAGAATTTCGCGTTCGTTATTAACGGTCTGGGTTTTTTTTTGTTGGTACAAAATCTATTATTAGGTGCTGTTTTTATTTTATTTTTTTCATTATTTCTCAAAGTTGCTGGTATGCTACTTGATATCCTACTACACTGAACTTATAATTACGTCGAAATTTTAATACACTCACTATGTTAGGATCACGAGTAAAAAATGTTATTCCGTACTTGTAGCAAATTTCAAGCCCTTCTGAACTAACCCAGCTGTTAATAGCTGAATGTCACCTTCAATTTCATCATTATTGACATCTTTATTGTCATAAACTGTCATAAATTTGATCAAATCGTCTTCATCTTAAGGGCACAAAAATCTCCCAATTTTTTTCAATTCCTACTATTAGTTCACACTCTCTTTATTTTATCTTGTTCAAATTTTCAGTCGTTAATAAAATGCATTTTAAAGTACTCAATTGAGCTGAAATTTTATATACACGCTTATTTTAGATGACAATACAGTAATTTAACTATAGTTAATAAAATTAACTGATTAAAACTAATTATTCAAAGAATTACAAATACAGCCACGTTTTCATTATTTTTGGCGACTTAACGACCATTTTGGCGGTTTGTGTCGAAACTTGAAAAGTTTTTTCTCACATTTTAAAGCGCTCATTGGAGCTACATTGTTTATTGTTTATTACACTATTGTTTTGGGTAACAATACGATAATTGCCCAAAATAAATAAAATAAATAAAAGATAATTTAATCATAATCAATTAAAATTATTGACAGAAATTATATTTTTAAAGAATTACAGATATAGCCACGTTGGCTTCATTTTTAGCGACTTGTGTCAAAACTTGAAAAGATTTTTTTTTCACTCACGTTTCAAAGCATTCAGTTGAACTGAAATTTTACATACACAATTGTTTTGGATGACAAAACTCGATACTTTAATGATAAGTAATAAAAATTAATTGCCACCTAATGTTGTAATTCTGTCGTATTTATATTAATTGTAACTATTTAATAAAAAGTAACTAAAATTTTTTTTGTTGATCTAAGTAGGAATTGTCTTATTTTTTTAAAAATATATTACTTGTTGAAATTCGTGCTAGAATAAAAAAACTTGTTAAATTTGTGTATTGTGTAATTTTTAAATCATGTAAAAAAGACTATAAAAAAAGTTGGGTGTATACTTATATGTTTCCACATGAGCAACCGAAATGCAACTTACAAGGAACTTCACAATCTATTTTCAATGAAAAGATTCGCGAAAAGTGTATTTTTTATTAGTTACTAAGCAACACTACTAATAAAAGAAAGGAAATCTATAAATGCACTACCTAACCATAAAATAAGTAATAATAAAGTAACACATAAAACTTCCGATAAGAAAAGAAAGGTCAGATTAGAGTACTTAAAATAGTAGTAACAAATAAAATACTTTTACACCAATATCGTTATATTTTCTTTGTGCCTGCAGTAGCCGAGTGGTCAAAGCGGCGAACTTATGTCTGGTAGTTTTCTGCAGAATCCTGATTTCGAGTCCTGTACCACTAAAGGCTCACCGTGTACAGAAAGGCAGATGCTTATCAAGTCTCACAGTTCTTGCTTTGGTGTGGAAGCTATACCTTGGGGAAGTTGCCTTATAGTGATGCAAATATAATTCACACTCACTCACTTGGTGAGGAAGTTTGGAGAGAGTAGTTCCAATTCAGGTGTTGTCTTCGTCATTTAATCGAAGATCGGAATAGCGGGGTTCGTAGCAAATGACCCTCGTGTAGTTTCGGAGTGCAACGGCGACGTTAATATGCAGTGAATGATGTTATTTTTATGTAAGTGAGGTGAAATAAAATTATGCACTACAAATCCATATAAAAATTCAACAAAAAATGTTTGTTTATTTGGGGTAGAATCTTAAAACTAAAAACTGCGGATTAACTCAAATAGTTTAAATATTTTTCTCAGACTAACACATCATTCAATAAATACCGGACCTAACTAATAAAACAAAAACTTTTAGACAAAATTGAACTTTATTTATCAATATACACTCCTTCGTGAGGGATACATTCAGCCCTGCGCTCTTCTAATTTTTGAATACCTTTTTTCGTAGAACGATTTGTCTTTGCTCTCAAAATAGGCTTCTACTTCAGGAATTACTTCTTCATTTGAGTCAAACCTCTTTTTCCTGCAGCATTCTTTTAAGGTCTGCAAACAGCCAGTCATCACGAGAAGCCAGATTTGGACTGTATGGTGGTTGGGAAAGAAATTCGAAGATCAATTCTTTCAATTTGACCATCATTTTCATGAACTAGTGGCACGGAGCATTGTCTTGGTGAAAAACACTTTTTTATTTTGCTTTTAAGGAGGTTTTTTTCTTTGTTTTTTCATTCAATCGATCCAATAAGACCATGTAATTGTTGCCACTACTAACTGTTTTGCCTTTCTCAAGGTAGTCAATAAACTGCTTTCCGATAACTTTAAATCCTCTGCAATCTCATTCAACTTCAATTTACAATTGGCGAAAACGATTTTATGGACTTTTTTGATATCTTCTGGAGCAACTGCAGAATTTGGGCGACCTGCACTTTCAGCGTCGCTAGTGTCTGCGTGACCTCTTTTTTAGTCTGGGTACCACATCTTAACCATTGTTGGCGATGGAGAAGAGTCTGAATAATACTTATGAAGTCATTGTTTTGCTTGAACAGGGTCTGTACCCTTTACAAAGCACTGTTTAATAAACACACGAAATTCTTTTTCATCCATGGTATCTAAACAAACAAATTTTGCTTCACTAAAACCACTGTAACTTTTCAACTAAACAAGATATTTTCACGAAACTTTGATTCGTGCCGTTTGAAAGTTAGTACTAGTAGGTTAGGCTTAGGAAAGGTAGAAGGTAGTGCCATCTATAGGTTAGCCTTGGGATTTATTGAAATGTGAATTGAAAATGAAATTTATTGAGTGATGTGTTATAAAGAAGTGAAACATATACCTTACGATAATTATTTCAGGCGATATGGTACCCTAAAAACTATTAAACTGTCGAAAAAAATTTTATTGGCTTATTTGATACCCCGAATAGTTATAAATATGCTTGCAAAATTTCAAAGCTTTATCTGCATTTTTCATTAAGTAATGGAGCAATGTTTGATGCTAAACAGCAACAACCACGGCTACATTTCAGATTATCTGCTAAAAAAGAGCCTGATAAAAAATGAATTAATTATTTTTCTAATGCGCATCAATGAGATTGACATTATATATGCAGTAATAAATCCTTTTAAGAAAGAATTGTGCAATTCATGCACACATTCTAGTTTGTGAATTATTTACTGAAGATCAAATGGATTTGGTCAAGATTTAAAAGTTGTGCGTGCTTTTTATGATATTATTATGAATGAAATTAAAACTTCAAAAAATGGATTCTCCCAAAGCACAAATACTAAATCTCATTTTGATAACTCAAATAATTAAAAAACGAATTCGCAAGAATAGAAAAACTCTACCATTTTTATATATTTGTTTTTGGTGATATATATATATATCCCATATGTGCGAGATTCAACACTTTTATTATTAAAACATTTTAAGATATCTATTTAAACAAATGCACATATACAGTTCTTAGATTTTGATATATTTCACCTATAAATTGCTATTTGATTTTGCTTTTATTCGTGTACAATATTTAACATGCGAACCCTTTTAAAATCATGGAAATAAAAAATAAAGGTATACACATCTTTTGTACATGCTGTGCATTAGCTCTGAGCATGGAATTAGCTCTGAAGTGTGTGTATTTATTTTATTTTATAATTATTAAGATAAAGTTTTATGAAATATTGATCTTTCATTAGTTTTATTTTATATATTCATTACGGCAGTATACTGTTTAATTGTTCTACATTTGTGCAATGTTTGATGGTAAGTAGTTTTAAATAAGCTAATTAACATTTCATAAAAGTTTCAGACTATTCGATTAATATTATATCATGCTATTCATGGAATGAAAACTTCAGATTCATATTTCGCCATGTTGAATTTTTGTACATATACTGTTATTCAAAAGCCTAAGGCTTTTTTGATGATTGAAGTATGGGTTTGAAATTTTTTATATATGTTCTGAAATGTATGTTTTGTAACAATGTGCATGGAATTAGCTCTAACATATTTAGTGCTTTTTCTAAAAAATTTCAAAATCAAAATTAATGTTTTTTTGAGAATTTTTGGAAGTTTAACTATAAAAAAATTAATAAAAAATTAAAGAGCAGCAGCAGAAAAAAAACCCCATGCACAGTTTTATGTAGTATACTTTAAGGTACTTGGAAAAATATTTTTGATTGAAAAGAGACATATTTAAAAAAGCCTTAGGGATTTAAAAAATGCTTAAAAAATTTACATTTTAGAAACATTTTGCTACAAATTAAAATTTTTTTGTATGGAATTATTATTAAATATTAACCTTTACAAAATACAATTAAAACCAAATGTCAAATATTAAAAACAAAGTAAATTGTGAAGATGGTACCATATTGCCTTAATCTCTTTTCTAAATTAATATGAGTTTGATTTCATTTTTATTTACGATGCATTGTGAAGGAATGCGACAGCTACTCGTGACGGACTTCGTAATTCTGAGCCACTGTCAAGTGATGTAGACAACACCTGAGTTTGGAACCACAGTTGAGAGTCAGTTATAATCTCCACATTTCCCCTTCATGCCCGTTTGAAGAACTTAAAACCTCGACAAATATAACGTGCATAAGTCTTTCTACACGGCCAGGCTTCAGTGGGACTAGGTTTCGAACTCGTGACCCAACAATGGCAATCATAATCTCACGATCATGACCCCTTGGTTACAAACTATAATGAGAAATCCGGAATAAGTAGAGTAATCGCGGCAGCCTAGTGTTCATGATTATGGACTCGTTCCCGGTATTGCCTCTGTCGAGTTTTGGGTTCGGACCCTAGTGTCACGAAAAACACCAAAAATAAATGAGTTGATGCACGTTAAATCTGTGGAGGCTCAAAGTCCTCACCTTCGCCTGGTATGAAAGTTTTGGTACATCAGCTCATGTCTCTTTCTCGTCAAAATTACGAGAGTTGTAGTCAGTAGCCCTTGAGAAGCTTCACAGTGGGATTTTAATAAACACGGAATAAAAAACAAACAATTGTAGTGATTACAGAAGAGAAGAATTAGATAACTAAATGAAAAAGAATCAAAAGGCATTATGAAGGAGGGAAGGAGTATTTTTAACTTCTAACGAAGTAATTCAAGGTCTACTGGTGAGGGACCTCATAATTTTGAACTGCTGTCAAGTGACAAGGCCGACATCTGTGTTCACATTCCACTCTCAAAACGTCCACACCAAGCCAACGTGAGAACATTGAACCACTACAGTTTCAACGTACATCAACCTCTCTACACGCTGGGTACATTATGAAGGAAATAAATAAGAAAAATGATGATGTTTGAGGTACATTAGTATGCTGGATTATAGAAAATTAATCATAATGAGCCGTCAGTGGCTGTATGTTTTTCTGTGTCAGTCTTAAATCCTCTATTCCCGTGGCAGTATGCTTATTGTAAGTAGAGAGAGACAGAAAGTAATATTAACTTCACACTATAAAGCAGCACGAGGGCTATTGGCAACTGACCACGTATTTTTGAGCCATGGTCAAGTGACGAGGGCAGTGTGTGGGCTGGCACCCCTTCTACGAATTTCAAAACAAAGCTAATGGGAGGACGTTTGAGCCTTGATAGAGAAGCTTCCTTTGCACGGCAGGTCTTTATCGGTACTAGGTTCGAACTCATGACACGCCAGCCACGAGTCTGTGACCTTGATCACTAGGCTACCGTTGCCATTGTAAAAATTCCCTCTATTAATGCGTAACACTATTTTTATTGTACTACTACATGATATAAGCGTACTTTAAATAATCCAATAATGATCTGTTCACGAAGAAGCTTCAGACACTTATTTGCAATGACGGAATAAAATATTGGAAAAAATGTTTAGTCATTACATTTGATTGTTTAAAAAATATACTTAGAGTAATTTATTTCATCTGATGACGAAAAGTATCCCGTTTAGAATGTTTTTATCATTATAATTTTCCATTCTCTCTGTAGAGGTATGGTATAACAAAAATAATTACTTTTTGAGAAATTTTTAAATCATCGTTTTTTTTATGATGAAATGGGCAGAATGTTCACGTTTAGAGCATTAAAATAAACTTTCTTTCAAAAATAAATAAATAAATCTATCATTCGAATGTTTTTTGCGAAAAACTTTCTGAAATCGGATTTTTTTAAATATAGATGAACCAAAAGATTGTTTTGTTCACATTGCCAATTGACATGCCAGTGAGTGAATGAATGGTTACGTCACTCAATTCAGCTACACGAGGGCGTTTAGAGACGGACCTCGTAATTTTCAACCATGGTCAAGTGACGAGGACGATACATGAGCTGGCACCCTCCTCTTTTAGCTTCCACACCACACCAACGAGAGGACGTAGGAACCTTGATATATTTAACATCGGTCCCTTCAGCATGGCGGGTCTTCAGCTGTTTTAGGATTGAACTCATTACCTGGACCACTAGGCTACCGCGGCCACCAAATTATACATCAGAGTTGAAATTATTGAAAGCGATAGTGATTGAAAAATATGCTTATTTTAAAGAAAAAAATGACTATACCTCTTTTATGTCCTTCCTTCCTGGAAAATTATTTTTAATATGTGATACTTATTTCTAAAACTGTGCACCCATTATTTAAAATGACCTAGAACTATATTATATATATATAACTTATAATATATAAATTCAATATTTTTATTGTAGACTAAAAATTATTTTTGAGAATTAAAATATTCAAATTTGAGCTCACTATAGCGCAACACTTAAAACCACAGGAGCCTTACGATTGGTAAGTTCAATATCTTGTTAGAGCCATGATTTCTGCAAATATTTCAATAAAATGATGATAGTACATTACATTCAAATGGATCTCAGTGTTGATACATGTAATAACACTGAGATCTATTTGAATGCAATGCATCACAGACATCATTATTGGAGAGAGAGACAAAGGCATCATTATTAGACAGAGTGGGGCATATGCTCAAGGCAGTGGTGTAACGGAGAATATTAGGGCTCCCCTGCAAAGGCAGATTTTGCTCTTAATGTGTCATAAATTGGTTAAATACGTACTGGTTGGCGTCAATTAGGTTTTGGGCCCCTACCCTCTGCGATGCGGGGGTGTACGTTACGCCACTGGCTCAAGTATCGTCTTTGTCGTTTGACTGAAACTCTTAAAAGATTCAAGGTCAGATGCAGGCTAAGACAATATGGATCAGTAAACCTTTGACGAGAAATTGTGGCCACTGTAATCTAGTGGATATGATCACGAACCACTGAAGAGCCTCTGTGTGGAGGGGGCTGATGCACGTTAAATCTATCGAGCTCGAAGTCCTCTCGTTAACGTGGTGTGGTAGTTTGGAAAAGGGGATGCAGCTCAGGTGTTTTGTCTCGTCACTATACCGAGGCCCAGAATTACCAGGTCCTTCATTAATAGTTCTCGTGTTGCTGTATAATATGGTGATAATATAACTCCCACTCTCTCACTCATGTTTAGTAAAAATTTTCTTTGTATATAATAATAAGAAAGAGAGAAAAATATGAATTAAATTAAGAGAAAAATATGTAATTCAAATTTGAGTTCCCACTGTGACCTAGTGGTCGAGGTCACAGACTCGTTTCTGGCGTGTCATGAGTTCGACCCTAGTGCCGCTGAAGTCCCGCCGTGCTGAGGAGCCGATGCATGTTAAATTTGTCGAGACTCGAAAGCATTCCCGTTGGTAAGGTAGCTTAGGGAGAGAGGTGCAATCTCAGGTGTTATACTCGTTACTTGACCATGGTTCAGAATTAAGAGGCCCGTTGCCAATAGCTCTCGAGTGTAGTTTTATTGATCGATGTTAAAATTCATTCACCCACTGAGTTCTCAGTCGCCCAGTTTTTAAGATCAAGAGTCTTATACCTGGTAATGTTCAAGTCGAATTTCTTGTTAGAATTCTGATTTCATAAATGACTTAAATAAAATAATGGTGTCTGCGGTACATTATATTAACGGATCTCAATGCTTGCAGTAACTTTCTCCACAGTAATCCCTAAAGGGAAATTTGTGTGAACCTTCCCTAACTGATGATGAATTCAATCAGTATGTAAAAAACTTTGGCTGATTGAGGACTCCCGAAATCGGTGGTGTGCTGATATTTGAACTATGAATACGCAACCAGTTTATTCAACCATTATGCGATAGCATTTTTGCGTGATGCAGAGAAGATATTAGAAGAGAAGGGCATTTGTATGCTTATGTGTCGTCTGTGTTGCTTGACTGAGACTCATAAATAGGAGGTCCAAAACCGGATGTAGGTAATGACAACATGGCGAAAAATTTAAAAGGTGTCTTTTCTTATCATAGTATAATTTGACGTATGATATTTAAATTACAATATCGGCTTGGCTAGATACTTCAAACTCCTAAAGAAAGAAATTCAATTACTTATGTATCAAAAACATAGATTAAAATTATGATGTATTTCTTTTTTATTGCGTTCCTGATCAATTTGTCTTGAAATGTAGGTGTACATAGCTCAATAAATTAGAAATGTGATAAATAGAAAAAAGTCACACAAAACAGGCACATTAATGATTCTTATGTATGAGTTGTGAAAAAAATTAATAAAAAAATAAGATATTTTAAGTAGAAAAACTGGGTATTTGGAGACGTTTAGTGGAATGAAATTTACGGAGAGATCAATAGTAGAGGTGGTAATATCCTCTTTTTCTTCTAGACGCAAAAAGTGGAAATCTGATCCTGAGGAGGTTTACAGTTGATACAGCCCTCACACATCTCTAAAATGGCATTCAGTCAAATGTAAATGTACTTTTAATCCATGATGATTAAAATATGTATATTACCAAAATGTTTTTTTTTTCTGTGTACAATTTCTATATTTAAACAAAAGAATTTTTGACACTCCAAAGCACTTTGAAATTAGACATTATATCTCATTTATTCCCATTTAGATTATAGATATTCCCATTAGATATTTATTCCCATTCATATTTTATTTCCATTTAGATTTTTATTTTCTAAAAATAAACTTATTGAACCATTTGTGCATAATAAAGGTACTTTTGAAATTGAGTTTTTTTCTAAACATTTCAAGCAATTGTGAATAGAAATCAAAATTTTTTTGTTTCAGACTATCCATGCATGTATATGTGGAACAAATCCTATTTAATGTCAGTGCTTATTCAATTTTAAATTCCTCATTTTTATAAAATTGTATTTAAATTCATAAATGTTTCCAGTGTTAAAAATTTTATATATTCGAATACTTTTTTTATTGGTTTTTAAATCTTTTCAAAATTACTAAATATTAAGTCGTTTTCATGCTTGTTTTATGCTAAGTCCAAGAGATGGCAGCACGAGCGCAAGCCTTATTTGTGACGTAATATCACCTGTTACCTCAAAATACAGGTATACCAAACTGATACGTAGCATATGTTTAAAGCTAATGCTTTTTTTGTGTCAATTTTACATAGCACTAAAACGATAGAGTATGATTCATTCCAAAAATGCATCCTTTGTAAATTTTAATGCAAACTCAGATTGAGTTATTTTTCGAATTTTAACTTTTGAAATATAACAAAATAAGTAATAGAAATAGAACCAAACTAAAGATTTCAAGAAGAAAAAGTCTACATTTTTTGATTTATTGTTTTTTTAAAGAGAGAAAAAAACTTATTAAATGTTTATTGTAATATAAAAATGTGAGGGGGGGGGGGAGCACAACTAACTTTTGAGAATAATCAATAGCTCTTCTTTTCTTTTTTAAAATAATATTTGGAAGTTACTGATTCAATATAGAATCTAAAAATATTTACTATTTCTTTTTCTAGATTGAACATGCGAAATACAAAATCTTTTGTACTTTACTATTCTTTTAATCTTATGTAACTATTTAACAAAATAAAACATTGATTAATAAAATATATTATTCTGATATATTTTATCTGTCTAAAACAAGCATTATTAACAGATTGTTTATGTATTCTAGAGTGAAAAAAAATAAAGCTTAACAATTACTTCAAAATATTGCTTTTAAACAGTTTCAAAAACTAAATGAAAAGAGATTGATGCAATATAAATTGTATTAAATTTAAAAGATTTAATCTTTATTCCTTTAAAAAAAACATCTATCGTGTCTGTTAACTAGTTACTATTAACAGAATCAAAACTAAAACCTTCAAAAATTTAATTTTTTAATTTTTTAATCTTATTCACATTGACAGTGTTTTTCAATCAGTCATTAGATACTTCTATAAGAGACTATATTTTAAGGGCACGTCCATAGGAGCCCATGTTAAATTGCATGAGTTTTATATGTCCCTTTTTCTCAGAAACTACTAACTTCTTAAGGATAATATTTTTACAGCATGTTCTGTTTATTATCAACAAAACTTAAACGAAGGGATTTGACTTTTTGTCAAAAATTAAACTAAACATGGATTCTTTAAAAAATTTTAAATCTCTCCCCTAAAATTTAGTTTTAAAAAGCCTTATCTAAAAAAGTTCCGCCAGATATATCTAATTCCCTCCAATAAAATGTGCAAACATGTTAAAAGTATGCTCATCGAAAATTTGAGGATTATATAATAAGTAGTTTTTGAGAAAAAAAGAACATAAAGTGTGTGAAAAATATTACATTTTGAGAAAACAGTCTTTAAAATAAAATACTTGTAATTTGTTGAGCATTTACTTTTTTTAGTACTTCCAAAAGCATTTGAAGAATTTCCTTTACCCTCTGCCGCCTACAAAAGGCTCTTCTAATTTTCTTTTCTTTTTTTTCATTATTTTTCACAATTTTGCCTTTTTTTGGATCTCAAGATGCTTTCGCCGTTGGGCTACATGAATCCTACGTGCATCTAATTTTTTGAAGCAGGACACTCAGTTATAACTTAGTTCAATATCACAATGTTTTAAGATCATTAATTTTGCTTCATGACTCACACTGAATGTTATAGCCATATTTATGCCTAATTTTAGAGTTTTTAATTCCACAAATGTTGATCTTGGAATCCCTGACCATATGGTGTTATAAACACCATACCGTGTACTCATACACTTATGGATAAACCTAATACACTTATAAATTTTCCACGTGAACATCATATGGATTCGTGCTCATCAGAAACTTATGCAAGAAGAAACATAGGTGCTCCTAGAAGAGCTCATTTGATGAGTTTCAAGGAGTAGCTTCATTGAAAAAATATATATACATCTAATTATCGTATTTCCTCATATCATATATCATTTTAAATAGAAATATTTAAAATTTTAGAAAATAATAGAAAAAGAAAAAAAGGTGAAAATCGATAATTTTTCAAAAATTCATGTGCCAGACCCCCATAATAATACACTAATACATTTTACTTCTTTCAGCTTTCCTTCTTTTTGTTTTATGCAAATAAATTTAGTTTAAATATAATATAGCTTACTAAAAATAACTTTTATTGAAAGTGCAATTTATTATAACTGATAGTTATTTATCTCTACAGAAAATGTCTACCAAACTTTGATTTCATAATATGTTTTTAACAGATAGCACAAATTTACACAATAAAATTGCATGATTTGTTATATATTCATATTAAAAGTTTCAGTGCTCAGATTGGTTGAATTGCAGCAAAAATAATATTTTTTTTTCTTTTTCATAAGGGTTAATATCTTTGCGTTACGTTTTTTTTTTAAATTTTTTTCCCTATTACATTTTCAAATTATAATAAGCTCCACTATTGCATGTAAAAGTTTTCTTAAAGAGAAAATGTTAATAGAAAATTTGTAACTACTTTCTTTTATAAAAAGTTCTGCATCAGCCATCTTGATTAAAATTCATTATTCAACATCTACATTGATTTGTATTTCAAAGATAATGAAAGTAAATGCTTGTATTTGATATTGATAAAATCACTTGGACGAGAAAGTAATACAAAAATAAGAGATGCAGCTGTCTGGCAGATAAAGCTGAAAAAACAAACATTGGTTTCATGAGTAAAATTTTTTGTTTCTTTTCAGTATGATCAGATATTCTGAACATATGATATGTAATTGTATTACTTCTTCAAAAAATCGTTCCGTGAAGCAAAAATAACAGGTAATTGGGACCCTGAATAAAGTATAACATTTGAATTGCTTAGCAAATATGTTTTACATGCATAAGGGTAAAATACTTGGAAAAAAAGGGGGAAAATACTTTAAAAATTTTAATTGTTCTACTAAATAGTTGACAAAAGAAACGTTAAAATTATATTTAAAACACATGGGATTTTTTTTTGTTTAAATAGATTTCATTACATTGTTTGCAACAGTAATAATAATAATAAATAATATAGAATTTTAAAAGAAAAAGCGAAGGATATTCATTTAATTTTTTTCCGTAAAAGTTTAAAGTTAATTTCTTATCAAACTAATCTATTTTAAATTTTTGAAAGTGTTTTTTTTTCGGTTTTAAAATAAAAAAAGTATAAAAACAAAAGCAAAAGTAACAAAAAGTGTAGTTGTAGAAGTAATGTGAAACGTAAATTACGCGCTTTTGACATTTGATTACAGATTCTTTTACATAACTAAATTAAAAGAGTCTTTTCATGAAAAAAATAAAAAAAGTGGCAACACAATAATAAAATATTTTAAAAATTCTTCTCAATTTTTTTTTTTTTATATTGTATTCTGAAGACATTATTACTTGTATTTTCGTAATTTTTCAAATAGCCTCGAACACAAGTTTCAAAGAGCTCCATTAAAGAAAGTATTGAAGCAGCATTTTATGAAAAGAATATCATGTATTCTTTTATTCCAATACATGATAAACTAAACAATAAAATAATTCTTTCTGACTTATTTCATTTGCGACAGACAAAAGCAAAATAAACTTGTACAAACATTTCCCAATTTAAATAAGCCCTATCTGTGAAAAGATGGGGAGGAGAAAAAAAAGATCTCGAAAATTTAATAAAACTGTTTTCTTTCTCGTATTGCCTGGAGTAACATTTAAATGTAGGAAGAAAACTGCGACGCAAAAATTGGATTAATTTTTCCGGATGAATCGCTCCGATTTTGAACACTTCTGCTTCTACCTCCTAGGTAAATGTTTTTTCCCCGAATGTTTGTAGATGTGTTTTATTTCAAAGTAAACATATCGTAATGCGCACAGGAAGGAGATCTAATAGAGTGTAAAATTGAATTAAAGACTTAAAAAGTGTAGAAATTTACTTTTTTAAAAGCCAAATTACTGATAACATGCATGAGTTTTTTTTATTGGATATTCATTTAATCTTGTTATCTAAATCATGTTAGAAATTAGAGAAATTCTACCATTGTATTTTTCCGTAGTTAAGGTGAAAATGTAACTTGTAACATAACTTATGCATGAAAGAGTAATTACTATATACTTATGTTCAAAAATCGATACTTTTTAGTTACTAATTATTGAGGATATTGCTGCGTACATATTTTTAGAAGCTATGTTTGTTATTTCATATTGTATTTTTTTTTTCTTATTGGACATCTTCCCTCTCATTTTGTACAAAGTTATTTCACAATTCTTCCTTGAGTTTTGAAAGTTAAAAAAAAAATTTTTTTTTAGGTATATAAAGATATAGAATTTTTTTCAATATATACAAATGTTGGATCTATGACTAACAGATGTTTAAATGGAATACGAAAATATATGAAATCGATTTTAATAAAAAGAAAAGCAAAGGTTCTATTGTATAAAAGTCTTTTAAGATCAGTATTAACTTATGCATGTGAAACTTGTTCCATGCCTCGTGTAGATGAAAACATAAGAAGTATCTACGAAAGGAAGATTTTAAGATTTATTTTTGGAGGAATTCAGGACAGTGGAACGTGGCAAAGAAGATCAAATTTCGAGCTCTATCAATGATATAAAGAATCTGACATCGTTAACTTCATCAAAAAACAACAAATTAAATGGGCAGGCCTCGTTGTCAGAATGGATGAAGACCGCACCACTAAAAAGTCTTCAATGCCCAACCAAATGGCGCACGAAGAAAGGGCAAGCGAAATCTTAGATGGATTGATGGCCTAGAAAAAGATCTCCTAGTTTTGAGAACTAAGAATTGGAGAACACTAGTTGGAGGCAGGCTAGTCTGAAAAAGGCTTCTTGAGAAGGTAAAGGTCCATCCTGGGCTGTCGAGCCACTGATGAAGGAAGGACAGATGGTGGATATGTGCACTTTTGGTGACAAATATAGATATTAGTTCTAAAATTACTTTCTTCGTGATATTGTCCAAACTTTTCTCAATTGATTGTCTTGTTTATAATAATTATACAAGAATAAAGTTCTGTTTCCCTCTAAAACCCGAGAGGATTCAATTATAAAAAGGGTGTAGGATAAATTGAGGCACAACATCACACAAATTTAGATAACGACATTTTATTAACACAAACTAAGGATTTTCAAAGAATAATCATACAAATAGTAACATATTTTAACATCGCACTCAACATTCCGGTACAGAATTCGCTTTACAACTGGCTTCAAACAGTAAAGTTCCTTAGAGTTTTTAATCCAAAAAGGCAGTCACCTCTAGCGTTTGGCTTTAAAAACATTCTTCAACAATTGTCATCAAATTTCTTTTACAATCTGCTGATAATGGTTGGAAATTACTTATACAACTTCATGAGTTAACAGTACATGCTTTTCAATTAACTTGGTACTACTGGGTTGCTTGCCTGAATATAAATTTAAATGAATAATAATGTTGATGATTTATCAAGCCAAGGTTTTATTTAACGACAACTTTGTTGGTAATTAACAGATTATCCAAATAAGCTGCGAATTAACCAGTTAATTTAAGAAATGGAACAATTTTCCGCATTTTAATAGATCTTTTCAGGTAATCTACTTGTTATCTAGATAATTTATAAATTATCTCATTTCCGCAATTTTTTAACAGTAATATAATTGAGTAATATGGAAATTTAAATTCTTTTTAAAAATGGCGGAAGAATCTAATTTTTACTTTTAATGTTTAATCACCAAACGATTTTCTTTTTATTCTGGAAAGAAAGATATTAAGAAAGATAAATTGTATTTAAAAGTCGTCTGGAAATAAATAATTTTTACTTTTATCTACTCGAATTAAAAATATGAAATTATGTAATCGCCAAACGATTTTCTATTCATCAAGAATAATTTTTTTAAATAGAAAAATAAAAGCTCATCAATTTTTAAAATTATTTACTCAATTATCTTGTTAAGCATTCGAATTCATTTGTTGTTAAATAAAATTGTAATAACTCACTTATCTGGGCGTTATCAGACAAATAACACTCAGTTGCCATTTACCAACAAAGCGCGTTTGACTTCTCCGTTTAAAATAAACCCAATAAGCTATCTGAGTATCATAAAAAAGGGGTTATTTCTATTTTCCTCAGGAACTTAAAACCATTCGATCGAAAGGATGATATAATTCAATGAGACAGATAGAAAAAATGCCAAGAGAGACGTGTAATCCAACCATGAAGTGAGGTTATCGAATTGTCAAAGAAGTTATTTTAGCCGTGAAAGAACTTTTTACATCTTTCAAGGAAGAAAGATATGTTATCGATTCTACAAATAATGTCAGCTTGAAAGGTGACTTAATGTAACAACTATCGAAGAACTGATAAAAAAGTGCTGAAGTATTTTTTACTACAAAGGTAGCTGTCTTTTAGAAATACATTTTAAAACTTAAGTCAAAAGTATTTAAAATCTTGATGTTTTTGACATGATACACTGTTTATTCTCACAAATAAACAATTTATGATTAAAGCATTTTTAAAGAAAGAATTAGACAAAAATTGTTTGTAGTATTATGAAGAACGATTCACATAAATTAGTTTTTTTAAAATAATCTTTGAATTTAAAAATATTAAAAAATACATTAATGCATCATTTTTAGCATTTTAGCACTTATTAACATTTGCATAGGATTGCTTTAGCATATTTATTCACTTTTGTTTCATGAAGTGAAGCAGTATATCTACAAAATTGCTTGTATAAAAGTAATTCGTTTACTACTTCATTGGTTGAAAAGGATTCTTCACAATTTTTCCGAAACTCTTAAACATACTTTCGTCACGAAGCACATATGTCCTCCAATGTAGTTATTTTATAAGTACCCTTTTTGTGTTTGTGAACTTTAAGAATGCATTCGATAGAGTTTGGAGAGCTGGATTGCTTAAACGGCTGGTTTCCTGTGGCATTTCTTGCAACCTATATAAATGGATTAAGAGTTTTCTTGACTATAAATTTATTAGTGTTAGGTATGGTCATACCATACTTTGTCTGGCTTTTGGCAAACCAGACAGGGTTTGCCTCTGGGAGCAATACTGAGCCCAATTCTTTTAATCTAATGATTAATGATTCGATAGATGTTATTCCTAAATCTGTTCCAGGTATAAATATTTTATTGTTTGCTGATGACATAGTGATGAGTGCTACATGATTTGACATTTCTGGCTTGGAGAATGTGCTTCAGCTGGCCTTACACGTTCTTTACATTCGGTTTTCCAGGAACAATATGTTCGTCAATACTGATAAGACCACCTTCCAATCGGATTCTGCTTATTGCCCTCGGTGCAACTGGGGTGAAATGGATAATGACCACCTCAAACACTGCCCTATTGTTTTAGTTTTTTTGTAGACAACTCTATGGAGGCAAATTTAAAATCTTTTTATGCTTCGTCATAATTTTTTGGAATGCTTGTCAACTAATGGCAGAGATTTCGAAGACGGGCGTAGCAAAAAAAAATATTTTATTTCTACAAGTATGATGAATCTCGTGGCGAACCGCGGGTTAGCCACGGTTGATATTGTTATACACTCTATCTGGCCAAAAGTATCCGGACACCCAGTGGTATGGACTTAGAGCGTCCTCAGGCACATATTAATATGATGTTAGTCCCCCTTTTGCATGTATGACAGCCTGCACACGTTTGGGAAGACTTTCCACCAATTTTTGATAGGTAACCATAGGAATTGCCTTCCAGGCGTCCATCACAGCTGAAGTGAGTGCTTGCAGTGAGAATGGTCGATTTGGCTGGCTATATAATCTGCGCTCTAATTCGTCCCAAAGGTGCTCTATGGGATTTAGATCGGGGCTCTGAGAAGGCCAGTCCAGTTTTTGAACACCCGTTTCGTCAAACCACGTCTGTGCAAGCCTCGATGTGTGAATGGAGCATTTATCCTGCTGGAAGAGAAATGGGCCCTCCCCGAAATATTGCCATAGAGTTGGGAGTGCAGCATTGTCCAGAATGTCCACATACATCTCAGAGTTCCTGTTTTCAATCACAAGAACTAACGGACCCAGGCCAAACTCGGATACCCCCCCCCCCCAATTATGCTTCCACCATCAAACTTAACAGTCGGCGCAATGCAGTCACTAAAGAAACGTTCGCCGGGCATCCGCCAAACCTAGACGCGTCCATCCGACTGCCAGACTGTATAGGGAGATTCATCACTCCAAAGAACAGTTTTCCACATGTCCTCAGTCCCTTGACGGTGAGTTCTACACCATCTCAATCGATGCTTCGCATTCTGTGGAGTGGTATTTGGCTTGTGAGCGGCTGCACGACTACGGAATTCCAAGTTTTTTAACTCTCGACGGACAGTCCTTCTGCTAACACTAATTCTTGATAAACTTTGGAACTCCTGATAAATTTCCACCAACGAGGACTTGCAATTTTGTTTCACTACCATTTTCAGAGTTCTGCGGCTGCGTTCACCAAGTATTTTCGGCCTACCGGTTCGTTTTTCTGCCGTTTCACTCTGCCTCGACGTTTCCACTTCACAATTACATTACTCACAGTGGATTTAGGCTTCTGTAGAATGTCCGCAATCTCACGAACTGATTTCCCACAAAGGTGACATCCCACTATATTGCCACGATCAAACTCACTAAGCTCCTTTGACTTACTCATTGCCTCACAAATGCATAAATACAATCTGAGAAACCACTACGAACGCTTTTATAGCTTTCAATTACGTATCAAATTGCGTCACTCGCCAGAACCACTTATTTAAGGCGTGTCCGGATACTTTTGCCCAGATAATGTAGTATATAGTGGACTGTCACGGGTGCACAAAAATATCATCACGCGAAAATTGGCCATAAGCTCATATGTTCAACTTTAGGAAACATATCTTCACTTACGTATATAGTATGGCCGCGGTATATATATATATATAGCCAAGTATATCATGGTATAGGCATCGGATCGGGGCTAGCGTGTCATGAGTTCGATCCCAGTACCACTAAAGATCCACCGTGTAGGGGAGCGATGCACGTTAAATCTGTCGGGAGCTCAAACGTCCTCCAGTTGGTGTGGTATTTAGGAGAGGGGTTGCCAGCTCAGGTGTCGTCCGCGTCACTTGACCATGGTTCAAAATTACGCGGACCGTCCCCAAAAGCCCTTGTGTAGCTGAACAGTGGGACGTTAATATTCACTCACTCACTTACGTATATAGTATTTATTTCTAATGTGTGTGAAACTGTTATTTACAGAAATAACACATCACTCAGTAAATCCATGCCAAACTAATAAAACAACAGCTTTTAGGTAAAAAGAACTGTATTTATCAAGATACTTCGCTTCACAAAAGTGATACATTCAGCCCAACGCTCTTCTAATTTTTAATACTTTTTTCGTAGAAGGATTTGACTTTGCTCTCACAATAGACTTCAATTTCGGCAATCACTTCTTCATTTGAGCCAAATCCTTTTCACTGTAGCCTTCTCTTTTAATGTCTGTAAACAGCCAATAGTCACTGGGATATAGATACGAACTGTACGGTGGGTTGGAAAGTAATTCGAAGTGACTCTCGTTTTCATGGTTTTGTGGTATGGAACATCGTCCTGGTATAACTTTTTCTCTTGCATTTGAGGAAGTTTTTTCTTTATTTTTTAATTCAACTGATCTAATAACACCATGTTATATTAATTATTAATTGTTTTGCCTTTCTGAAGATAGTCAACAAACAAAATTTCATGCGCATTTCAAAATACGGACACCATAGCCTTGCCAATTGACGTTTCGAGTTTGTGTTCGCTTTGGACGGCTTTTACCGGCTGCTGTCCCCTCAGCTGACGATTTTTTTTTATTTAGGCGTGTTGTAATGGTTCCTTTATCCATTGTCCTATACCTATGTAAACTTTTTTGTTTATTTCGCTTAAATAGCTCTAAACAACCCTCTGAATCGTCGATGCATTGCTGTTTTTGATCCACAGTGAGCGAACGGGGCACACACTTTGAACACAGCTTTCTCATTGACAAATGTTCATACAAAACAGTAAATACACTGTCTTCTGATATCCTTAAGTCCTCTGCTATTCCACGCTACTTTAATTTACGATCGGCTAAAACGATTTTAGGAACTGTTTTGATGTTTTCTGGAACAACTGCAGAATTTGGGTCACCTGAATGTTCAGCGTTGTTTGTGTCTGTGCTACCACGTTTTAAGTCTGCATACTATCGCTTAACCATTGTTGGCCAAGGAATAGAGTCCGAATAACACTTATCAAGTTATTGTTTTGCTTGAATAGCTATGTTCCCATCACAACCCATCAAAAAGCAATGTTTAATTAACATACGAAATTATTTTTCATTCATGTTTTCTAAACAAACAAAAGTTGCTTTTTCTAAAACTACTATAACTTTTCAACTAAATGAGATATTATCACGAAATTTTGATATGTGCCATTTGAAAGTCAGTACTTATAGGTTAGGCTTAGGAAAGTTAGAAGGTAGCACCATCTATATGTTAAAGCCCTCGTGTAGCTGAACAGTGGGACGTTAATATTCACTCACTCACGCCATCTATATGTTAGGCCCGTAACTTATTGAGTGAATGGTTATTAAATAGGGAAACACGTTCAACTATTCAAGAAATGAACAAATTTTAGCTCTATTTTTAATGACTTAATGCAAAATAATAATTAAAACTTAAATGCAAAATAATAAATAAACTTGATATGCTTTTTGACATTAAAACTCGATTGACATATAATCTTTAAACCTACCTCCTTGAACTAAATCAGTTTAACTATAATTATTTCTAAATAAATATCACATTCTTCTGTGAAATGTATTCTGGAAAGTCAATACAAACGCTAACTAAATTCCGTAATCAAAAGATGCGTAATACGATCCTTAGTAAGCGCGCCTCATCAAGAGCTTTCTCAGTAATTGCCATTTGCAAAATTCTAAGAATCAAGGACATCGGAAGAGTTTATTTTTAGCGTTTAATAGTGGAATTTAATCAATGCTTTTCGATTTCTCTTGCCCATGTTTGGAACGTATGATGGTTTCATCAGTTTCATTGTTTGTGATACTGATCGTTTGTAGAGGTGTATGTGTTCGATACTTATAAACATCGGTTCAGTGTTATAATTTTCTGTATATTTAGAAGTTGGAAATTTCGTTAGGGATTAGTTTAATACCATAATTTGGATGTCGGGTTTACTGCTCATCGAAATGAATAAATTTTGACTTTTCCTATTAAACGATTATTTTATATCTGAGCAGTTTAAAGAAATAATAAATATAGTGAAAACCGTATAACACGAAACTGAGCGGACTGAAATATTTTTTTCGCGTTAAGAAAATTTCGTGTTAAAGGAAACAAAAACATATATTTTACAAAATTATGTTTATTAGAGTACATTTTATTTACATAGATATGTATATGCATATATTTAACAAAAAAAAATTATTCAAAAGTAAACGTAAGAGTTTAATAAGAGATTTAATACAAAATTTTCAATTTTTTTGAAAAACAAAGCATTTATTGAGTTTTTAGAAAATAATCTGATTTTTTTTGCATTGTCTTTTTCAGCATTAAATTTTTAACAAATTGTTCGATGTCGTTCATTTTGCCATGGTAATATGCGCATAAATAACTACGCATGATTTTCCTGATGTTCCTGGTTGATGTGGAACAGGAGTTGCATCGTTCATTTCATTTTGGGGTGGAGTGTTTGTAGGGGTGGGGAAGGTGAAAGTAACTTAGATAAATAAAATTGGCTCGTGTCACAGGCTATTCTGAGAGCATTTCAAAGCTAAGTTAGCCTCCTTTTTACGAAAAATGTGAAAATGCTGCTCTTTTATTTCACACCCTTCTTAAATCTCGCCTGCGTGGGTGGTGTTTTCCTTATTTTGCTCACTTAAAAAAAAAATTTTTAATTCGTGTTAAGCGATTTTTGTTTCGTGTTAAGAGAAAACCCCATGAAAATACATAGTAGTTTTTCGAGACCGTTGTATTATTTTGTGTTAACCGATAATTTGTCTCAAGCGTTTCGTGTTAAACGTATTTTACTGTACTTTATTAATAAAATTTTGGAACAGAAAGATAAAAGTGATAAACCTTTTAATACCTTTCAGAAAGATTTCAGAAAAATTTCATTATACTCTAATCGTTTTTGCTAATTTAGTTTTGAATATTAACCTTTTTCAAAAGAACGTGTTTTATACAGTCGACTCTCGTTAATTCTAACTTTCGATAATACGAACCTCTCACTAATTCGAAGTGTATGCTCAGTCCCTAGAAAAAACTCTTGATATTTCGAACTAAAACAATACGTTTTGGTACACTCAATATTTCGAAGTAAAATCTGCGGCCAATCAGAATACAACACCTGATAATTCGAAGTTTTATCTTATAAAGCTCTCGACAATTCGAACACTTACTATCTAGAGTCCTGTAGAAAATAGGTTGGAGCTTACGTGTTTTGTGTTGTATTGTCTGTGCTTGTCTCCCCTGTAACGTATCTCCTTTGATGACCATCTTACTGCGTAGTATTGTAATGCGTAGGAATATGTATTTTGCATCAGACTGACACGACGATTTATGGCTCATCTGTGTGACGTATAGCATGTGGCACTAAATAGCGCATGGTCTGGACTGGACCCCGCCTTGAAGAACCAATGGTGTTGAGGACATTGCCTGAGGGGACCAGGTGCGAAATGATTTTATTTCCATTGAAGAATGGAAGATAACAGATAAGAATTTTTAGTAAAAAAAATAATTATGTACACACAGTATGTATTATTTTAATACAGGACTTTTAACTTCTGCATAATATTTCTACCGTATAATATGAACTTTTTAAAAATACTTTAAAACAATTTAATACGAATGTACAATTGCTGTTTTATTACATAATTTCACACAAGTTTAAATGTGTTAGAAAAAAAATTCCTCTTCGTGCATTTTGGGAGTTTTTTCCTACCCTCTTGATAATTCGAAGTTTTTCATTGATTCGTTCAAATTCGAATTATCGAGAGTCGACCGTATATATATACATACATATAAGTATACTTCCCACCGACTTAAATAATTTTAAATGTCAATGGAGAGTATTTCTTCTATGATTTTTGCTGTTAGTACTTCGGCTAGCACAACTGATATCTGTATTTTCATGTCACAAGCGCAAACCTGCAGATTTTCCGAGCAGCAAAGAAAAAAAAGTTTCAGATAACTATGATTAATTAAAGTTGGTGACCATACACTAACGTGACTAAAACATATAGACGTTTCTGTTTGTGCTCTACTAAAGAACATGAGAACAAGATAAATTTGTATGACTTTCAATGTCCCACGATGTGTTGATCCATGTTTTCTGAAATTTCATGGGAAGTAATAAGTATAAATTCTTAAATTTATTAATGAAAAATATATTTAATTCATAATTTTTTCAGTATATTTTAGTATTTACAAATTATTTTTTAAAATTTCATGTAATGCAATGTAAAACATAAGATGCGCTACCTTTCAATATGTCCCAGTGGGTGGTGAGAAATGGCTTATACTCACTAAATTACTATCTCAAAAACAAATAATTCCAAATAAAAAGAGTTAAATGAATTTATTTTTATAAATCAATTTATAGCCCAGAAGTATTTTAAAATACAGTTTCTTGTAAAAATGGATAGATAAGTAGTTAAAGCGACTATATTTAGGGCCTTTTTTATTGTAGAATAAAAAAATGCAAAATTTAAAGCACTTTCACGCCTCAGTTGCTCCTAAAAAAAGTCTAATTATATAATACTATTAGGTGCTTGTTATTAGCACTCAGTTAAATAGTTAAATTCAGGTTGCTAAATTTTAAATAATTCATCTGACTTTCATCATCCACTGGATCTTTATTACACGTGCTTCCTCTAGGCAGTCAGTACACCGAGTGAGAGTGGTTTTCCACTCACACCCCGTTTTTTTAACAAAGTACAGTTTTGTTCACAGTTAACAAAAGATATATTTTTAACACAAATAAAAAGTAAAAATACAATAACTGAAATATAAATTATGAGAATAATTTTAAAAATTAACAATAATTAAATCATCTAAATAAAAATAAGTTTAACATTTATTGTTTAAGTTAAACATTTATCATTTATTCTAATAGAATTAATTTAGTTTTGCTAGAACCCTGCCAATCATCATTCAACTGATTTCTGAAAATAGCTTGAAAGGTGCAGCCATTTAGTGGCGAAATATTGAAGTATTTTTATCCTAACAATACTTTTTAATACCACATTATATTTCAGTATGTTATTCCAAGACATTAAAATTAAATGATCATGACGGGAAGATTTAACGTGTCCACAAGATCAGAAGAAATGAAGCTAGATTGACTTCCACCATCCAAAAGGCAACGTGTCAATTTTGTAATTCCATTTGACCCAGTTATGAAAACTCGTGCTGTTTGTAAATGAACAAAATTGCAAGTGGATGTATCAATTTTGTCTGTAGATGTAGTTGCAGACTTAGTTGGAGTTTTGCATATCGAAAACATGGTGTTTTTTCCTACATTTGGAACAGCAGTATTTCTCTTTGCGAAAACAATTCTTTTGTACGTGACCCTGATTAGTGCATAAAAAACATCTATTGGTAGCTTTTAATTTATGTATACGTGCGTCTATGTCCGTAACAGAATTGCATTGTTGAGGCCAATGTCCAGAAGTTTCACAAAAAGGGCAAAAAGGTGAAATTTTTTTATCCTTACTTTAAAATTGGTCTAGAATGCACATTAAAATTCTCTAAGGAGGATTTTATAGGATAGCTTGGAACCAATGAACCTTTAATATTATTTGCAATTTATTGTTCCTTTAACCTCTTCTGATAAAAATTTCATTAATTTTGTTATGTCACTTTCCGCCAAATTTTCACGTTTAGCGTATACAACCCAATTACGACAGATTTCATGCGGAAGAGCGCGAAGTATTTTCGGAGCCAAAATTCTCCCGTGTGATTGTGTTTTTTCCGCCTAAAGCATCCAAAGCTTGTAATCTTCTATTACAATCAATATACACTGGTGTGCAAAAAATTAAGAACGAAGTCGAAAATTTAGCATATCAGCTGAAAGAAGAGGCAGAGCGGACAGAAAGACCAATCAGGAGATTAAGTGAGGGGATGTACGGTAGAACATGCGCAGATATGCAGGTAGACGTAATGGGGGAGTGTCTGAGTAGTAAAGCATATTGTCGGTTTAAGATTAGTATTTCTGGCAAAGAGAATGCACACTGTATAGATGTTAAAATCACACCGAGTTGCTGCCTCAGCGAGAAATGGCGAATAATCAATCTGTTAGACGACATCTGGATGCTTTTACCCGAGGTCGAATCATTGGGAAGTTGGAGGAAGGTCGCAGTGTGACAAGTGTGGCTGCAGAGTTCGGAATTGCTCACAGCATCGTTTCACGACTTTGGAGACAATTTCAAACTACAGGAACAGCTATCCGGGGGTTCAGTAGTGGTCGTCCACGAGGAACCACACCCGCAGATGACCGGTATATTGCCTTACAGGCCAGAAGAAACAGGCGGCAGACAGCGGGAGAAATCGCTAGACACACGACACAGGCGACTGGACGACCGATATCGCGTTTTACCATGGCCAGAAGACTGCACGGTGGTGGTCTGTTTGCACGACGCCCTGTACGGTGTGTACCTCTAACGCCTGCCCATCGGAGAAGGCGTTCTCTGTGGTGCCGGGAATACCGGAATTGGAGAGACAATGAATGGGGACGAGTACTCTTTACAGATGAGAGCAGATTCAGTCTGAGTAGCGATTCTCATCGCATACTCATCTGGAGAGAGCGGGGAAGCCGCAATCATCCCTCGAACATCATTGAAAGGGACAGGTATGGAGGTGGCGGTGTTCTCGTTTGGGGAGGCATCATGCTTGGTAGTCGTACAGACCTTCACATCTTCGACGTAGGTTCAGTCAACGGGACCCGTTATTGTAACGAGATTCTTCTTCCATATGTGCGTCTTTTTAGAGGCGCTATGGGTCCGCAGTTCCTTTTCATGGACGACAATGCACCATGTCATCGCACAGTAGCTGCCGAACAGCTCTTAGAGAGTGAGGATATTGAACGTATGGATTGGCCGGCACGATCTCTGGATCTCAATCCCATCGAGCATGTATGGGATTTTCTAGGCAGACGCTTGGCAGCTCGTACCTTACCACCAGTAACGATTCCGGAGCTTCGATTGGCGCTGCAAGACGAATGGGCAGCAATGCCTCAATAACTCATTGACACACTCATTCTCAGCATGGTCAGACGCTGTGAAACCTGCCTAGCAGTCAGGGGAGATCATATCCCCTACTAAAGACCGGATATTTCTTGCTGGACACCCATCACAGGGATGTTTCGGCCTTCAGTCGCATTGCGCTCCATGCTACTTTTTCAATAAAGCTTCTTTTTATCCCTCTGATTTCTCTTTTAGTAAGTGTTGCTTACATTACTCATGTCCTTACGTATTGGGTATCTTACGGTATTAAATGTGTTGATTTGGAATGCTTTTGTACAAAGTTATATTGAAAAAACCGTCTGGTCCTTAATTTTTGCACACCAGTGTATATTAATACATATATTTCAATGAACTTTTATGTTGATTAATATGCATCAATATTTGTTTTCTTTGCTTGAATACATCGTCCAAAACACACTTTTCTATGAAGAACAGTTTTATAATTATTAGTGTAAACATAAAATTCCAAATAGTAGTACTTAAGGTAGTACTGGTATTGAAGTTTTTTTCACACAAAGTTTAATTCCTAGCTGTGATATTTTGACACTGATCGCACTTGCATTGAGCTATAGAAATAAAAATAAAAAATATCTATAATATTTCTTTATTTTGAAGGAATGGAAAATGTTAATGCCTGTGTGTGTAAAACTTGATTTAAATAATATAAAAAATATTAATTGGAGCATGACAGTCTTAACGCGACTCTTGCTGGGATGGGGGAACTTTTTCCTGGAAGCTCGTATCAAGTAGGTGTCTGATACTTTCGATATCTTGTTTCACTAACAACTGGTTCTTTCTTGAAAATATACCGATCCCCAGTCTAGAATTCACTTTACTTTATAAATTCTCTGAATTTTTCTTCATAAAAAATAATAAAAATAAATGTGGTAAAATATTTTTGATTCAGATGATACTACAGAAAAACTAGCTTTCAGAAACAGAAAGATTTGCTTTCATAATAAACAAGGAAACAAAAGTTGATTGTAAATTAATGTTTACAACATGTGGAAATGATAGAAAGGCTGGTTAATATGTAATTTTTTGCCTTAATTTTGAAGAATTATTCTTTGTTGAAAATTTCATTTACCTTTTTGTACAACGTTTGTGATGTGATTTATATTTGCACAATTAATCTTATTCTGAACATAATAGTGTTTATAACTTATATCATACAAAGATTTAAAAATTCAAATTTATCGTAACCAGATTATTCACTGAACATTTGATTACTGAAATACACACTTTTATGTTAAATTTATTCTTACTTTTTGAGAAATATATTACTCTGGAATACCCTACTCATGTCGTAAAGCATTTGAAATTTACTTCAGATAATCGTAGATCAGATGAAGCATATGAACATGCAATTGCCACAATGCAAGTATCGTTGCTGATGATTTGGGGGGTGGATACTGATTTTCCACAAAGTCGAAACAGGTTTAAAAAAAACTTTCAAGATGAACAAACCGACGAACCAATCAACAATCCAAGACAAAAGTTTAAGGTTGAATTTTACAATATAATATTAGACACTTCTATTTCTTCAATTTCAGAAAGATTCAGTCAATTAAAAGAACATTACAATTACTTCAAGGTAGTACACTATATACCTAATTTAAAAAACTGGAGCGACAATGAAATTTTAAAACATTGTGAAGAATTAGAACGAAAATTAACGGATACTAAAAATATTAATGAAAAGAGCGTAGATGGATTAAATTTGTTTTGAAGAAATAAAATCTTTCCGGGGATGGTTTACCAAAGAGGATATGTCATCTATTGATGTTTTAAATTATATTTATGAAAACAATCTTATCGATACATTTCCAAATTTTGCAATAGCTTTACGGATTTCTTTAACCCTGCCAGTTTTGGTGGCAACTGGAGAACGAAGTTTTTCAAAACTTAAAATTACAAAAAAAAACTACATGTGATCTACTATGGCGCAGGAGAAATTATCGGACTTGTCAATTATATCCATAGAGAGCGAAATTTTGGATAAATTAAATATAAAGGAATTGATACGAGCATTTGTAGCTGCTAAATCTAGGATAATCAATATTTGAATATATCTTCTAATTTTTATATTTTACTTAAAAAATTTTATATAATTTTTGCTTTGTTTTGTTTTTAAAATGTATGAAATAATAATATAAAAAAAACAATAAGACAAACGTATTTTAATATTATATTTTTAAAGCTTTTCAGTTCGAAAGTCAAATTTCGAATACTATAAATGAGTATTTGTTTTACTTTATAAGAGTGCAACAGAACCCCATAAAGGGGCGCCGAATTTCAACTTGAACAAGGGCGCCTAATACCCACGCGGCGGCCCTGAGATTCATCATAATGTTCTATACGAGGGGTCGGCAACCTATGGCACGCGAGCCACATATGCCACGTGGTTTAATTCTCAGTGGCTTTCTGCACTACTACAAATTTGTCAATTTTTGAGTGGATGGAAGTTGATAAATTTGTAATGAACCTTATTTCATAAACATCTTCAAAATTATGGATATTTACGGAATTCTGAAAAAATCTGAAGGATAAATTTATAGCTATTTTTTGAAAATTATTGAATGTCACTTCGGAAGAGATTTAACTGTTTGAAGAGAGAAACTCTTGCATGTACAATATGCTTCCCGTTTTTGGTTCTACATATCTAAGTAAAAATTTTTTCTTTATATGAAAAATATTTCGAATCCACAAAGAAATTATTTAACAACTGAATACTCAGAATCGAATCAAATTCAAAGTCATAAATTATACCCCAGATTTTGCTCTATAAAAGTAGAGCGGTGCAAGCACTAACATTAAAAGTTTTATTTAACTATAATGACGGGAAATACTTATATATTATGTATATAGTCTATTTATAATTTTAATAAATATGTTTAAAAATAAGTAATATACTGACAATTTTTTAATTTTTTTTTATTTTCGTTTAAGAAATAGTTATATTTTATGTCGTTTATTTTTATGCAGAAAAACATCCTTAAATGATGCAAAATTAATACATAAATAAACTGTAAATCTCTACATTATTGACTCAGCATGCATTATTACGGGAATCGAATTGTTTCAAAAATATCCTACAGTGTGGCACGCTGAATCATATTGGTAGAATGGTTTGGCACGCCTCAGCTAAAAGGTTGCCCATCCCTGTTCTATACCTACGCTTGGTGAATGAGGTTCCAGTCTCTAAAAAGCTATTAAGTCCACACACAAAAATTAGAAGTTACACTAAATAATGTCGACATGCAATTGAAACCTTACGAGTCTTATCGCTCAAATTGATATTCTAACCAGTGAAAAATCGTTTAGAAATAACCATTTCTATATGTGACAATTATTTATCTCTCTATGGGGAGTAATAGTTGTATATACGAGTGAGAAAGTCAAAAAGCAATAGGGACTTTTGCAATTTCTTTTTTCAAGGCATGGCAACAGCACTAGTGTCCAGCGCTGAATGAGGGGTAGTCGGCAAAACTTCTATACAACGTGTCACTCATCTTCCCTCGTAGTCTTTGGGGTGTAGCAGATCATTCAACATGGCACTCAGTGGCGTAATGGAGAATATTAAAGCTCCCCTTCAAAGTCAGGTTTTGGACCCAAGCCGGATCTTATAAAGGTTTGGAAAAACATTACATAACATAGGCTTTGGGACCCCTAGAACCCTGAGCTCTCCGCAATGCGGGGGGGGGGTACGTTACGCTACTGATGGCAGCTCCACGGTCGATCTCCACCAAGGAGGAAAGGAGCGTAGTGAATCGCTTTTTGTTTGGGGAAGGTGTGAAACCTGCGGAAATTATTCGTCGTATGGAAGCGCAGGTTGAAAAGTTGTTTATCGCGAAGTAAGATCTACGAATGGACAGAGCACTTCAAACATGGGAAGAATTTCAAAATGTGACGATGAAAGAATGGACAGTCCCTCGACGTTAACCACTGAGGACAATGTGCGAGTCGTTGAGGGTATAGTGATGGAAGGGATGGTTAGTATTCAGGGCATGTATCTCACCTTCCGCAAACAAAAAGGGAATCACTTCCCTCCTTGGCGCAGATTGACAATGGAGCTGCCATGAATATGAGGAAAGGAAAAAAAACAAACACTTTGTATAGAAGTGTTGTACTACCCCTCATTCAGCGCTAGATACCAGCGCTGTTATCAAACCTTGGAAACAGAAATTGCAAAAGTCCTTTAACTTTTTGACTTTCTCTCGTATTAATTGTCCTTTAGAACACTTTTTCAATTCCTACTACTCGCGCTCTCTCTTTATATATCTAATACATAAAATTCTCGTGTCACAGTGTTTGCAGCCAAACTCCTCCGAAACGACTAGACCAAATCTTATGAAATTTTGTGCGTATATTCAGTAGGTCTGAGAATAGGACGTAAGCTATTTTTCATTCCAATATTGCAATTAGTTGAGAAGATATTAATTATAAACCTTAAAACCCCTGTCTGTTGCTTCGCTTGGCGTGAAAATCGGTTTCGCGCCAGATGTGCGACTTTTTTCTGTTCCACAGTCCATATCACCCTGCTCATAGGTTACATTAGCAAAAGGAGTGTCTATAACAAATCAAAAATCACCAAATTTGGCGAGTGAAAAGTTTATTTTCCCCCCATTTTTTGTGCATATCTTTAATTCAAAAAATCATATATCGCATCCATTTATAACAAAATATTTTCTGGCAAAAAAAATACACATTTACACTGATATAATTTATGTATATCATCTGGCAATATTACGTCATCTATACTTCAAGCTCTCTTTGATTCTATAACCAAATAAAAAAAAACATTTTGTTTGATTTGCAGAAAATCCACTGTGAGAGATTTTTTAATTACGTTTTCTTTTTAAATCTAAAATACTACTCTGTCAGAGAAAAAATAAAATCCAGACCCAGAGAAAAATTATAAGAAAATAAATACATCACTGTTATTTAGGGAATTTGTAAAAATTATATTTCGGTTGAGCTTTATTCCAAGTGAAAGAGTTTTATGATATTTCGAAAAGCACAGATGATTGAAGGATTATTCCGCCAAAATTTATTAAAACATAATGAAAAACGTTTTACAGAGTTCATTTTTAGAACTAAAATCCATATTTTTATATGGAATACACACTTTTAACCCGGTAGTGTTCTCCTGTCTTTCTCACACAATAAGCTTTCTCTCACTCACTAAAGTTTAGGCCCTAAACCGTTTTCGGGCAATATTATTGATTGTGCATCGATCGTAGCAGTGATGCTTATACTTATCATTTTACTTTCTCAGTGCAACTTTCATATTAAGAGTATATTCTTATACTAAATGTATCATCAATTTGCAGTTCTATAATTATTTATTCCCATTTTGCTCAAGATAGTTCTCACGTTCGTTAATTAAGTGATCTCATATAAATCAATAGTTTTCAACACGTGTCATGATTTCTCGCCAACAACAACTATTGTGTTACCTGTATAAACCATTTTTGCCTATTTTCAGACATTTTGAGTTCTTATTTATTATTTTATTTATTATTAAACGCCAATTAATAAAACTGTAATACTCAGTGTGCTCAAAATTTTCGGGAATCATTTTCAATGTATAGAGAAATATATACGTATTTTATTATTGTGAAAGGTAGAGGTAAAATAATAACAGAACAGATACACATTATCAGTATACTGTTTTCTAGCATTAAGTACTTTAATTCGATCTATTTGTGTGTTTTGTACAGTAAATAATGCTAGCAAGACGCAAAGGGTCTGATTTAAGCTGTCGAATTACTAAATCTACAGCCATGCGAAATAGAAGAGCTCAAAGAACAGACGAACAAATCCAACAGGATAATGAAGATGTGCGTGTGAATATGGCGCAGTTGCGTAAATCACAATCACAAGAGGTACGAGTTGAACAAAATCAACAAAGACGATTAGAACAACGTAAACTCCATTGCACTAAGAGACTGATAATGTTATTTTTTAATTGTCATAATTTGTGATAGAGACGTATTTTGAAATTTATTAGTCTAAACAAATAAATAAAATTGAAGTGTCTCTTTGTAATTTCAAATTAGCAGCTTTTTACTAAATGCATTTAAAGGTATATACGGTACTTATATCAAAAATTCAATTTTTAAAATTTTTATCTGTCTGTCTGTTGGCCTGTATGTTTGTTCCAGCTTTTCTCGGGAACTTCTGGTCCGATTTTAAAAATTCTTTCACCAATGGAAAGCTACTTTATCTGGGAGTAACATAAGATATATTTTATCTCCATATTCCTACGGAAACGGGAGCTATGCGGGTAAAACGCTGACGTTGCTCCCCGCCAAGTTGGCGCAAAATTATGCATTTGGTCAATAATGGAAATTTTAATAAAAATTTTCTCACATTTGTAACAAATAACTGAAACATAGTGTAATTTAGCATCTTTACAAAAAGCAATTTTTTAAATGGTTTTTTATTAAACGTCTAACGTGTATTACGTTACGTTTGTTAAATGTCAAACTCAAACTTTGAGAAATATCGCCAAGTTGGCTAAGAAGTTCTCTATTCCGACAATTCCAGATATTTTAATGCAAATTTTCTCCCACTTTTTAAAGAGAGAAACGAAATAAAATTTTAGCGAATTACGAGCGCGTGATATTGAAAATTCTATGGTAATATTTATTGACATTTTCATAAAAAGTTTTGATTACTTTAGTAGTTTTGATTAGTTTGATTAGTTTTGAAAGTATTTATTACTTTGAATTTTTGGAATAAGTACAAAGACTACATGGTGGAAGATATTTTACCAAAGAAGATTCTTTATACCAAGTATGCCTTTCAATGAACACATCTACAACGAAACGTAATAAAGGTTTTCAGAAAGGTTGGGAAGAAGCTATATGATTTTGGAATGATTAGTCCTAGAAGTGTCGACGGAAATAGCTTTGATAATGAAGTTGCTTGAAAATTAAATTACGATTTTATAACATTGCAACATCAAGTAACAGAATTTATCCCTCAATTAACTCCAGAACAAAGTCATGTTTTCCAACAAGTGTTACGTAAAATAGAATCCGGCAGTGGTGCACTCTTTTTTCTCGACGCCCCTGGAGGAACCGGAAAAAGGTTTCAGCTAAACTTATTATTAATGACTATCAGAAAAACCCAGTTGCTATGACTTCTTCTGGTATAGCCTCGATTTTACTGACCAACGGTCGTACTGCACGTTCCGTTTTATTATTATCGCTTAATCTTGCATTTGAAGATTCACTCATCTGAAATTTCAGAAAAAATAGCTCTCAAGGCAGGATGCTTCCACAATGTAAGCTTTTAGTGTGGGATGAAAGTACGATGTCTCACAAGAAAGCTATAGAAGTGTTTAATCGGACTCTTCAATTTACGAGATAGTAAAGAAATACAGGAGGAATGGTAGCTTTATTTTATATTGGCTGGTGAATTCAAGCTTATCGGCAAAAGTTGAACAATTCAGTCTGAAAACGAATATGAGAGTGCATCGTCATAATGACGTAGTTTCGGAACATTATGCACAGACGCAATTGAAAATCGGTTATGGATGTTTGGACGCAAATGCTGGAGATTATATTTTACTCCCAGAGAATTTTGTAATGTAGAAGAAAATGATGTAAACCTTATTGCTCAAATTTACCCGGGCTTGCAAGAAATTTAAATTGGGATCAGTGGTTGCGAGCAAGATCAATATTGATGCCTAACAATGACATTGTCCATAAAATCAACATTGATAGTTTAAACGACGTGCAGGGGAGAAGGGGGGGATGAAGAAATATTTATCAATTAATACAAACATGGATAAAGAAAAAAGTACTTGATATCCCACGGAGTTCTTAAATTCGCTTTAACATTCGGGTGTACCCTCACATAAACTTCAATTAAAACTAAATGTACCAGTTATGCAAAATCTCGATGCTCCTCGACTATGTAAAGGAACGAGGCTTTGGATCACAAAACTGATGCAGAATATACTTGGTGCCAATATTTTAACATATGTCATGGAAAGGAATAGTGTTATCATAACTCGAATTCCAAGTATCTCCACTGACCTACAGTTGCAATTCAAACGAGTTCAATTTCCAATTTTACTGTTGCTTTTAACAAAGCTAACATTTCAGGTAGCAGGGGTGCATTTGGAAAAGCAATGTTTTTCCCATGGCCAACTATATGTAGCCTGATCGGTGTGCCCAATGCCCAGACCTTCACATATTTGCAACTGACGGAAGAACATATAATATGGTATACAGTAGCATCTTAGAATAATATTCTGTTTTGAGCACTTTAAAAGAGGAATTATATATTAAACGTAGATACTTTCGATTTTTAAAGATATTAATAGTTTAAGTTATTGAATTTGTTGTTAATTATTGTTATAATAAATTGCGATTTCAGTTTTTTTAATCTAAGCTCAATTTTAAAATTTTTAAATTTTATTGGTTCCAGTCAAGCAATAAAAAAATTACCATATTATATTATTTACTTTCAAATGATAATAAGTACGACTTTGACAGTTATTTAAAGACATCAACGCGAGCAGAGCCGCGGGTAAAAGCTAGTTAAAATAATAAAAGTACAAAAAATTCAAAAAATAATGTTTGGTGTTTTGTTACTTTTATAAGCCGTCATCGTTCACAGCGCATCATTCCTCTTTCAGTCATATACCACATCCCCACACACTTACATTGAGTTAGTTATTTTTTATTTGACTACGAAAATATTCACTAGAAATAATTTATTTGGCAAAACAACGTTTGCCGGGTCAGCTAGTATATATATATATATCTTGCTCAAATTTTCAATCGTTACTAAAATGCATTTTAAAGCACTCAATTGAGCTGAAATTTAAAACACGATTATTTTGGATGACAATACAGTACTTTAATTATAATTAATAAAAATTTATTGATTAAAACTAATTATTTAAAGAATTACAAATGCAGCCACGTTGGCATCAATTCTGGCGACTTAGTGACTATTTTGGCGACTTGTGTCAAAACTTGAAAAGTTTTTCTCACATTTTAAGGCCCTCATTTGAGCTGAAATGATTTTTTATACACTATTGTTTTGGGTAACAATATGTTAATTTAACTATAATTAATTAAAATTAATCGACTGAAATAAATTATTTGTAGAATTACAGTTACAGCCACGTTGGTTTCATTTTTAGCGACTTGCGTCAAAACCTTAAGAGATTTTTTCCCTTACGTTTCAAATCATTCAGTCGAACTGATATTTTATACACACGATTGATTTGGATGACAATACGATACTTTAATGATAATTAATAAAAATTAATTGCCACTTAATGCTGTGATTCTGTCATATATATATATATATATATATATATATACATAATTATATTAATTGTAACGATTTAATAAAACAAAGTAACTAACATAAATTCTTTTTGTTGATCTAAGTAGAAATTGACTTAAAATTTTTTATTTTATATTACTTGGTTACATTCAAAAGGCTTGAAACTGTTTTCACTTAACCGTATTTCAGAAGGTCTTTTTACAGAAACATAATCTAGCTAAGTTTTGTCAGTCATATCGATATAGTCTTAATAAAAAGCAATGTACCATCAAAAATATTCAGCTTTAGAGATCCAATAATCACTATACAGGGTGTCCAGCCTTAATGTGACCCA
Organism: Trichonephila clavata; assembly: GCA_019973975.1. Lineage (NCBI taxonomy): Eukaryota > Metazoa > Arthropoda > Arachnida > Araneae > Nephilidae > Trichonephila > Trichonephila clavata. Next base: position 39,354 of record BMAO01017743.1, read on the forward strand.
ATAGCTAATTCCCGAACCGTTCGGTTTAGATACGCACTTCCAATTTGAAAAATGTTTTAAAACAGGTGAAGAATGTTTTTAAGTGCCTTTCGAACCAACAACCCCATTTACAAAAAAATAACAAAATTTTATTTTTTATACGGTCCTTAGGTCCTATCACTTATATTTAGAAAAAGATGCAGTACACACAAAAAGTTTGATTTTATTACGATAAAAACTGGCCGAGTTATAGAACTTTGAAAATCATACATTTTATCCATTTTCTCAAAAATTTTCAAGAAGCTATTAAGGGGTCGTCTCCAAAGTGAAATTAGTTGGAACTCTGCCAGGAAACTTTGGCTTTTGCACGTCACTCTCATTTAAATCGTTTTTAAATTTAAAAGCATGCGAAAAAAAACAATAATTAAGTACTTAAGAAATAAAATTTATTCTGTGCAAGTGTAAAACATAGAAAAATAAAATATTTTGGACGAAGAAAACATTTCAAAAGCAGTTCCAAAAAAAAAAAAAAAAAAAGACTTATATGCTGAAGCTTTAGTCTAATTTGCAGCGTTTTTGCTGATCATGGCGAACATTAAAAATCTTTTGTGTAGTCGCTTTTAATTGCATACAGTCGTATTCTAATATTACGAATTCTAATACGGGAGAACGAGATGTATACAAATGAAGAATACTGCGAAATGGTACTATTTTATGGACAGTGTAATCGAAATAAGAGAAAGGTGGCAAGACTTTATGCCATTAAATTTCCCACTAGAAGTCAACCATCTTATTGTACAATTGCCCGTGCTATCCAACGCTTGAATAAAACTGGGAGTTGTCATAGACGTATTCCCTTGTCTCGTGCCACACCTCGTGCCTTCACCATTATTTAAGTTAATTTGGTCATTCTGATATAATAAAGCCCCTGATTCATGATTGGCGCATCATGCGACATTATGCTAAAATTTGAACGGCAAATCCTGTATTATTTTGCTGTTATTTGTTAAAACAAGCAGTTTTAATCTTTTCGGTACAAGTTGTATTTCTTTAATTTAATTTTTATTGTTTGCCATACAGCAATACAAATTTTCAATATATGATGTTTACTACGATGTTTTAATGTTACTATGATGTTTTTCTCTTGCTCTATCTGTAGATAGTGAATTACTGTACTCTAAACTCAATTTATATTCGACTCCCTTTTCTGAGTAACTTAGATGTTTCAAATTTATGTAGGCATAACTCGGTCAATTTTTATCGTAATAACATGAAACTTTTTGTGTTTACTTTGTTTTTGTGTGTATCGCATCTTTTCCTAAATATAAGTGATAAGACCTGGGAACCATATAAAAATTTAGATTTTGTAATTTTTTTGTAAATGGGTTTTTTGGTTCGAAAAGCACGTAAAAGCATTCTTTAACTTCTTAAAAACATTTTTCAAATTGGAAGTGCATATCTAAACCGAATGGTTCGGGAATTAGTTATTGGGTCACATTAAGGCTGGACACCCTGTATAATTAAGTAATGTAATAAAAGTTTTAATTTAAAATGAATGTAAATGAAATTTGGGAAAAAAAGTAGAAACTCTTTACTTTGCTTTGGCTAGGTATGATCTGCAAACGAACGAAGGGATCAGCTAATCCATCTATGTCAGTTGGTCTTAAGCCCTGTAAAGGAAAATATAAATTGTACACCAAAAAGTAAACAAAAATACAATGGCACTAAGTTACACACTTAAGTCAATAACTTAACTTTAAGTGGTGCAAGCAATGCTATAGACTATTGTTCAATGGATCATGTGATTTTGAATTCAATTTGATTGCTCAGGAAGATATCTGATTCGTTTAAAATTAGTATTGCATTAGAAACTACTGTACTGTTCGAATTAATTGGGACAAACATTTCCTTCTTGTCTGAGTTGGTATGTGATTACCAATGACGTCACGAACCACCTTAAACCGGTAATATCTACCTAGAGGTAGTGCGACGAATTGACCATGACTATAATTTACTCGTTTGATTGGTATTAGTATATTAGTAATCCAGTTGGTGACCCATTCAGTGTGGCAGCTGGTGGTTATAATTTTGCGTTCGTGTAATACGTGTTACTTTTGTTTGTTCAGAGATGGATATTATTCTAAGAAAGCATTCTAAAATAATCGTTCTTAATGAATACACTTTTATGACTGTGAGAGATATAGCTACGGCAGTTGGTGAGGGCAAATCAAGTGTTTCAAGAATTTTAAGAACATTTCAAGATTTCGAATATTTGTTTCCTAAAAGAAAAAGAAAATGTGGACTCAAATGGAAAACTACTCCAAGAACCGATAAAATTCTAATAAGAAATAGCAAAATAAGTCCAAGAAAGATAAGTCCAGACCTTCGAAGGGGTTTATTGGATTATGGTGTTTAAGTGAGTGGAAGAAAAGGCTTCTGGAAGTTAGCCTTAAGGCAACAAGACCGATTAAAAAAAGCAATCTCTAACTCAGAAAATGACGATAAAACGTTTAGCATGGGCCAGAAAATACCTATCATGGACTGTTAACGACTGGAAGAAGGTGATTTTCAGTGATGAAATACATTTATTTGTGCAGGGATACAAATCAAAAGTAGTTAGACGAAATGAAGTAGAAACACTGCGACCAGATCATATCCAACAGACTGTAAAAAATCCTTCTAAACAGATGCTTTGGGGTTTGCTTTTTCACAACAAATGACACTATAAGCTAAGTTTCTCTTAAAGAAGTGATGAATTCTGTCAAATACATAGAAATATTATACAGTAGAATTATTCCATTCATAGAAACAATTGATGGAACTTTTCAACATGACTTGGCTTCTTGTCACAATTCAAAACTGATCCAGACTTTTATGCGGGAAAGTATAATAAAAGTGTTTAATTGCCTTGGTAATTCACTAGACCTAAATTCCATTAAGAATTTACGGCATATTCTCAATAATCACTTCGCTAAGATGAGTTGCATGATAACAGAACAAATGATAAAAAGTGCTATACCAGTGTGTTTTTACAATGAAGAAATTACGAATATGTGCGTTGCACTAGTGGAGTTAATACTAAGACGTGTTGAAGTGGTCTTATCTGCTAAAAGAGGACATACTTCGAACTAATATAGATATTTTTCTGTCCATTTAATGTTTAAAAGCTAAGATGTTTTAGAAAAAATCGTTTCTTACTATTTGTCTCGATTAGTTCGAACAGTATAGTATTTAAAGGGTATTCGTGTTGAGTCTCGAAATATTAAACTTCTGTCAACTGACACATACAATATCTTCTTCTAACTTTTATATAAAAAAGGACTTTTTAAAGTGATATCTTCAATTAAATAGACTAACTCTATATCTGTAGTAAAAATACAACTTTATTGTGCTGAAAAAACATCCTTCGAATTAGGCTTAACAGAACTTTGTTGCCAGAGAAAAGTGGAACATTCTTGGGCTTGCGAGACGAATGAACTAATTATAGTAGACGATCTCGTGATCAGTTTTAATCAATTGCAGTTGTTTTGTCGCAAGGGTCTACCCCCTCCCTTTTCTTAGTCTGCAGGACAGAATCAGGACACTTGTTGAAGCGCAACCAGACGAACACGTTTATCATATCTGAAAATAACTAATGTGGAGTCCTTTGGAAGTTCCAGAACTGCAGATGCTTTGCTCTGAGGAACTATCAAATCTTCTTAAAATTAGGCTTGACAAAACAAAACATAACTTCATAACCAAGGATATCTCCGAGATAATGAGATGAATAAGCTATTTCTATCAGATAATCATTTTCAATTAACTGAAATTGTTTTTCCAATGTTGAAACCTATTTTTATTTAATGTGCAGTAGTTCCCATTACATGGGGGTATCTTAAGTCGTAGTAGGACTTGAACCCACGAAATTACTAGAATATTGCTGAATATAGAGCTCATGATTGTACCACTAAGCTACTATTGTGGATGACATTTGAGTACTATCTTACTAGCTTAGCTAGTATATCATGCACTTCAGGAATTTGGTATCAAATGAACCTCAATATCATGCCAGATAACACCAATATCTACTGCATCAACAAAAAGCACATTTGGCTTTCTACTGACTACTTTTTAAAAGTGCAATAGATTTCTTTGAGAGTATGCTTTGCAAGAGTCTTTATAGAAAAGAACTCAAAGTTTTTTTTTAAATAATATGTAGTTTGAGAACAAAAAAAGCAGTCTTTGATTTTATAATTTTAGCAATATATAATTATAAATGAGGATAGACACAAGATTATTTCTAATAATATATTCCCCTTTATCTTACTTTTGCTCTGTAAACTGTGCAATGTAGAACTTGGTTGTGTGCATCGAATAAGAGGCTGAATTCAAGTGTACCTATAAGAAGAAAAATAATCATATTGTTAAAATATTAAAGAGTTTTGTATTGTGACACATAAATTTCTTCAGAAAATATATTGTTAAGACCTTTTTAAAATAGTGTAAATAATCATTATTTGGATGTGTAATGCATTCATATTACTCTATGTTATATTTATTTTATGTTAAAATTGTAATATATTCGCAAGCAACGCCGGCTCTTACGTTATAATGGCGATTCTAAGAGAACTTGGCGAAATCTTGGCTAGAGAGACAAGTTGGCATCATTTTTGGCGACCATGTTGAGGAATTCGGGATCCCCTGGATTCTTCTGGAAATTTGTGGAGAAATCCACTAATTTCAAGACCTATGACGCAAGCGGATCTTTCTCGAATGATCCACGAGGCCTATAAATAGAGAGACGCTTGCCGAGCTGAGTCAGTCTTGTTTCAACCAGCGAGTTGTGAGTATTGTTTTGACTAGCAATTAGTAATTTTGCTTTGATCGTGATTACCGATTAGCTCGGCTATGCTTGTGAATAATCTTTTACATACGTGTATTTTAGACACTGATAATTGTGTCTGAGTGCTTTTGAAGGTGTGAAGACCTGAGATTTATTCTGTGAATATTGCTGTTGCATCCTGTATTTCAAGAATTGGATTTTCGGCAATAAATTGTCATCACTCTTAAATAACTGTCTTGTTCTTTGCGACTGATTTGCTTAAAATCCTCGAACCCCGATCTCTCTCTCTCAACGTAACAATATTAATAACGAAAATATAGTCTTTATGTAGATTCGGTTACCTTCATCACATGGGCTTTTGAGAGAAATGCACCCCTTCCCAAGTAAGAGTTTATTCAAGATATAATTTTAAAAGTTGTATTTATATTTCATTCTATGATATACAGGGTGCCCCCGAATGCTATGAACAAACTTGTCGCACATCGTGAGAAGCCATAATTACATAGGAAAGTATGGGAAGAAAACGATAGCTGGCACTATATGTGAGCTCGCAAATTCGGAACATATGGTTTCCTCATTTAAAGATGGACAGCGTGCGATGAACATGAATCGTTATACGAACGCCGAGTTGACGGATATCCACTTCATCTACAACCTAGCCAACGGAAATGGTCGTGTTGCTGTTCGGTTGTATGGGGAAAGATATCCAACGAAGCGGCAACCGAATCATCAAACATTCACTAGGGTGCATCAGAACCTAGCGGAACATGAGTCTTTTAGAGCCACGATTGACGACACGCCCGTCAATTCTGAAATGAACCTGGTGGCATGTACATCCTTCGCTGTTGCTACGATCCGTGGAACACCCCGTATTTTCGAACATGTCCGCCTATCCATGTCGCGTCGGTGTCGTGCGAGCCTGCAAGCCAATGGCAGCAATTTCAAACACCTCCTGGGATGCTGTAATGTCATTCTTTCAATTTATTATTGTTTTTGTAATAAAGCGTTTTACACTACATTCTGCATTGTGGCCTTACGGTCTTTTTGTCTGTTTATCTTGTTAGGGACGTTTCCGCCCATGCTTTCCTAGTAATTATGGCTTCTCAGGATGTTCTCTACCTCCCCTCCAAGTTTATACATAGCTTTCGGGGACATCCTGTATAGCCTTGTAAAAATTTAAAATATGTACGGTTGTTTTTAATTTGTAACTGGTGGCTTAGCAATGTTTAATAAAAAAGAATTTTTTTTAAGTATACTATCAGTTTATATATTAAATACATATTTTTATTAATTTCTGTTGTAAGTTGAAATGATCTTGCTAAAAATTGCTTCAAATGTTATAGAATAATTCGAAAACCTGTCATCTCTAAATCTGTTTCACATAAAATGAAACGTAATGTTGCAGAAAAAATCAAATGATTAATTTTAAATTAGTGATCGATTATTTGGAAATAATTTTTATCCAGGAAGAAAAAAGGCTGGACCAGGAAAAAGTACAACTCAACCCTTTAATGTTACATTCTCCTTTCTTAATCATAATATTTGGATACCACTGAAAATAAAATCTTATACGAGATCACTATCTTTTTTTAAATTTTTTTATTGAGATTTCTACTGGAGAGAAATATTTTGGGATTTAACAAATACAAATTGCTGGAGCTGATGCAAGTGTTCCTTTTATTTTTTTGCTCCGTGTTTAAGGACCCAAATCAAAATCCCTAATCGCAGATTCACTCTGCGGCCTTGCCAGAGATTAATGATCTCTTAAAGGGACCAAAAGATCAAGAAACTTCAACATAGCTTAGACATCACTGAACAAATAGAAATGCCTTATCAGCAAACCTCCGGCTTCGTTTCTTAGCAACCGCAGTTGCGTTACCAAAAGAGAGAAATGTTAAAGAAATCGTTTTCTTAAAAAAGTTTAATATTAAATATTTCAGCATTTATAGACTAGAACAAAATTGATTTTTTTAGTAGCTGTGTGTGTATAGCTGTCGTTTACTCCGAGGAGTTGCAACATTTTACATATTCAGTGATTTAGATTTAGAATGATACACTGGTGTTCAAAATTAGGAGAATATTTTGATTTTGTTGATTATCTCTAGAACTACTGGACAGATTTTAATAAAATTTGATATGCATATAGGGCTTACATAATGCAAAAGTTAAAACAGATGCGCATGATTGTGTGTAACATTCATTGAAGTCAGAAGGTATGAAACAGCACTTACAGAATAGAACAAAAGAAAAAAAATCGTTAATAGAAGGTTTGGTCCCTCTTTCAGAAAAACAGGTCTCACACCGTGATTTTATAAAGAAAATAAGTTCCTGTGACAATTAAATCTCACTCGTTCCGAAACTCTGTTTTCGGCCCTGAAAGAACGGCGTGAATATATGGACCCGCTATCTGCCCTTCAATGTCCGAGAAATTGACCATTACGATAGAGGGTGCTTGATCATCTATTGGATGGCCGCACACACCTCTACATCTTTTCAAGAGGTACTGTCACTGTTGTGAGGTATAGGGAGGAAGTCTTGTAGACCTATATTCGCCTTTTCACGGGTGCAGTTGGCCCTGATTTTATTTTAATGGGTAACAACGTGAGGCACATAGAGCTCATCTGGTCGATGAATTTCTGGAAATTGAGGATATTCACCGAATGGATAGGCCAGTTAGATATCCAGACCCTCATCCATATAGTGCATACCTGGGATGCTCGGGGATGGTAATTGCAAATCGCAACCCCTTCCGAGAACCATCCAAGGCTTGAAAACTGAGTTGCTGAATAAGTGAGATTAATTGCCACAGGAACTCATAACTTCCCTTATTTCCAGTATAAAATCATGGTGTGAGACTTTGTAACGGATGGGCCATCCCATCCATTAGTGTACGAGAGTAAGAAGGAAAACTAGCCATAGTCAAAACAACACATTTATTTACTATTCTCAACAACGACAAAAATTCAACAACCTATAAGGGGATGACCCAATGTAATAAAGGAGACACGCTGGGAAGGGGTTCTTAACCAAGTCCACTAGTTAATTAAAATACATTTATTAGACAAAACAAACATTTAAAACATAGCTAGAGCACTAACATTTAGAATAGAATTCAAAGGGATCGGAGTGCATGCTCGTACGTCCTTACAGTTCTGAAGCTTGGTCAACACTGAAGATTGTTCTATCCACAAGAGGGTGTGAAAGTCTTTCTACTGTTAATATGGGAGGAGTCTAAGCAAAGGGTGGTTACAAACCTAAATTAAGAAATGCACCAATTGATAAATATAGGAGCAATCGCGAAGTAGACGAGATAATTGGAGAAATAATAAATCGGATCACTTACACACTCAGCACTTCCCGGCAATACACCTTCTTATATTTGAAGATAATTTCTAAAATAATCCAATCCAAACGGACCGAATCCAATTCAACAACCAATTTACCAAATCGTCAATCTTAATTATTAACCAAATAATCTACTAAGTGCTCTCTTCTAGCTTTACGTTATCTTAAGTTAATCAAAGCTATCCTATAACTTCTAACCTCTGTGTCTCTCCTCTCGAACCTGAAAGCTAATACTTAAAACATGACATAATTTACATAGACCGCGTCTTCTTTTTCGGGCGGAAGTTTTCAATTAAATAATAGTTAAAGAAAGTCATTCTCCAAGAGGATTGTTAGGAAAAACGCGGATAGACCCGTTACAGGCTGTTTATCTGAAAGAGGGAACCATACCTCTATTAATCCATTTTGTTTGTTTGTTATATTCTGAAACTGCTGTTTCATACCTTACGGCTTCGATCAGTGATACGTACGATCACAAATGTGTATTTCAACTTAAACGGTTATTATTTTTTTTTTTTTGTATTATATCAGCTCCATATATACGTACCAAATTACATTAAAATCTGTCGAGTAGTTCTAGAGATAATCGGCAAAATCTAAAAATTATTTTAATTTTGTGTGTGTGAACACTAGTTATGTAGGTAAAAATGTTATTTCCTCTAGCTTCGCTCTCTTTTCTCCTGCACAATAATCAATTATATAAATGTGATGTTTCAACTTGAGTTTGGGCATTTTTCACTTGTATTAGTACAATTTTGTATTGAGAGGATATTTTGTCTGGTTGCAGTCGCTGAGGAGGAAATATCTTGTTACTTAAAAATCCACATTTATCGACGACAACAAACATAAAACGAACAAACAGATAAAGAAGCTACTCAAAAAGCACAACACGCTTGGTTTAAAGGATAGTCCGTAAAAACATTCTTTGTTCATTCTAGATCCGAACTTCTTATAGTTTGAGACATCCGGAAGCTTTTAGAATTATTTGATTTCCGGTAAAGCCTTTTGTGATTGGTCAGAATAAGCGGATGATGCAAAATTACATCTTGTTTTAAAAACGCAAACGTGTCAGTTTTTAGAAGATAAAGTGGTTATTTCCCATCAAGCTGGTCACCCAAGGCCCTCGTGTAGCTGAATAGAGGAACGTGAATATATTGACTAACTCCCCATCAGACTGGTAATTATCATATAGTGTCATGGAGGGCCCAAGACCATTATGGAATAAAATCCCAAGAGAGAACATATAAGTAAAATATTTTAAACACGCGCGCGCGTAAGATTTATCTAGAAGAAAGAAGCATTTTAAATTGAAAGGATTTAGCTTGACGAACTTCTAAATAATTTATGCTGATATGTTGGTGCAGTCGCAATAAAGGAAACAACTTTTCAGTTACACATTTTATTTTACGAAGACAGAAAAAGCTAGGCACACACGGAAAAAATTCAAAAAGCAAAGGCAAAACACACGCGGAAAGCTACAACGGACAAAAGCATTCTTTTTCTTCGTACTAAAGATTTCAGTTTACACACTTCCCCCCCATCACCGGAATCTCTGTAAAGTTCCTTACTCATATGTTTTTCGAGTTTTAATGCGCTCATTGATCAGATTCGATGGCTGATGCGATAGAACATCATCTCACCATGAAATACGGCGACATAAGCCGCTATTAGAGCTAAAGTTGCAGTTAAAACTGTACCTCCCGTTAGGCGTGTAAACGGACTGAATTAAGTATCACGCGATGTCTTAAAGGGTTAAGCATCATCATGAATTAGAAGTAATCCTTCTGAAGAAAATGAAAATAGAGAATTATTGCTCATTGCCCACAGACATATGAAGTTCGCGGTATCCTAGTGATCATAATCACCGACTCGTGGCCGCATGCCATGAATTCGAGCCTAATGACACTAAAGACCCGTCGTGTAGAGGAGCGGATCTGGGTTAAATCTATCTAGGCTCGAAGTTCTTCCGTTGGAGAGTTCACTCTTACCTCTCTCGCGCATGAACGTTGGGAGAGAGGTAAGGGTGGGGTCTTAAATTTAGAGAGGGCTCGTCATTAAACCTAATTTTGATTATGAAAACTTGATGTTCTTTCAAAATTTATGTATGATACATGGAATATGAATTCATTATACGAGAATATTCTTCTCTTTAGGACTTATTTAAAAACTTTCTGCTATTTTACGAACCAGTTGGTGAGAAAAAGACTAAATATAAAAACTAGTTCAAAGAAAATATTAGTTTATCTATTTATGTCTTTACACGTGCCGAGTCGTCCCAATCTCCAGACATTCTTTAATATATATATATATATATATTTCTATTTCTTTTAACACTTTGTTATTGACGACTTGATTAACGGGACAACATTCTTAAAAAAAAAAAAAGAAATGAAGAGTAATTCGGAGAAAAAATAGTTGTGCAGAAAATGACAGAAAAAAAAAAGCAATTTATATAGTGACGTAAGCCAGCAGACATGAAATTAAATTTTGTAATATAGTTTCTTCGTATGAAAAATTGATGTATAGCGTGAATGTTCTAACATAATATTTTTTTAAATTTCGAAATGAATTGTTTTTTTTTTTTTTTTTTTTTTGTGTAGAAATGTGTGATTTTTACACCAGAAAAAAAATGATGATCAGAGGAAATGATTTATAAAAGCTTAAAACTGTTTTTCTTCTCCCCCCCCCATTTTTTCTTTCTTTTCTTTCAAAATATTTCCTTGAAAAATGATTTTAGAACTTTAAAATATTATTAGAAAACACAGTAAATATTTTACGATCGAATCAATAGAGTAAGTCTAGATAGAAAATGTAATACTTGAATTGGGTGTTATATAATATTTACTTGTATTTTTAAGATGCTAGCACAGTTACGTAGTAACAAAAAAATTTAAAATAATTTTAAGAGCAACAAAAATATCAGGAAAAGGAAACGAAAGACTCCCGGAGCATAACTTGAATGATATGTCCTTATAAGGATTTAAACGGTAAGAAACAGTCAAAAATGTCAGGAGCAAACAGGGATTCGTTATTTTCCTTCACAATGTGTTTCTCGCTTCTAAAATACAAAAATTATTATTTTGCGAGATAAACTGTAAATTGATTTCTTGAATTTAAATAAACTTTCAGATTATCTCAACGACTTTATCATTCAATTTTCATTATAAAGAGCTGATTGCATAAAATAAATGGAACAATTGGAATAGAAGTTGCTAAATTGATTATTATTTGATAAAATTATGAAAGTCATTTTTAAGGAGAAATCGTTAGATAAGCTACATAGATTAATTCGTAAGAAGCATTATAGATTAATTAGTAAGAAGCAGCAGAAGTCGACCAATTTCCTGAAATAAAAATTAAGCGGCCAAAAATGGTGCGATATGCAGTTAACAGTGGAAAATCGTTATCTTGTATGTTCAAATACAATCTTGTTTGCGCATGCTCAAAAATGATTCTCTTTTTTTCCCCCTAATAGGCTGAACCATTCCGACGTTTTATCAAACACAATAATCATGACCACGCATACTCAAAAATAATAGCATTGTTTACAGTATGTATATAACATTCTTCTATTTTGTTAAATGAGTAAAATTTAGGTTCTGTTTTATACGGAAGAGAACGCGCTGTGGAGTATGTCAAAAAACATGGTCTGACAAATAAGTACCCTAAAACTGTGTTGTTTAGTAAAACGGCGAATAAAGAAACATCACGGAACTTCATGATAGTATTTAGATTCGTTGTTACAATAATTTACGTGAAGACATCTACTTAATGTATCCGACTACTTATGACAACTTTTTTTTAAAAAAATGAAGATATGGGGATTTTTTTTGTTGCTTTTAGATTTGTTTAGTACATTTCAAGAAAAATATGCTAAAATTAAGAAGAGAAAAAGAAATTATTATTACTAAAATGGGTAAAAATTTACAAATAATAGCGTAAACGCGGCTTATTCTGTACTAAAAGTTTATGAACAAATGTTCAATTCTGATGTGTTGTTATGTTATTCATTTTTAAAATGACCTTCAGCATAAGAGATGTGTTAATTTTTATAAAAGCTAGAGCACTTTATCTTAGTTATTATATGAAATTGCTTAAAAAAACAGTGATTATATTAACATAAGGGACTGTAAATTTTACAATAAAACAGTGATTGATAAATCTGAAGATTAAAACACTTCTACTATTAAACAGAACATTCGCAAAAAATTTCAGCTAATTATTTTCAAAACATTTTTAGCTATTTCTGGCCCCGTTTGAGCATTTTCAAAACACAAACACACACATTTTGAGTAAAACGCGTTTTAAAGTATGGCATATCTTCCTTACAGGAATGGGATCTGCTTTACACTTGCAGTTTTTGTTCTATAGAACGGAAAATAATAAACTTGGTATTTTTATACAAAGCTAATAAGATGGCCTATAAAATAAAATCATAAAAAAATTTGTCAATTTTTGGCAAAATTCACAATTTTAGGGTAGTCAGATATATACCTTAAGGAAGATTTTTTTTTAATCATAATTTTGAATGTGCAATTACGGCGCGTTGGTCGCCTGAATAGTGTTCTTGTTATAATACCTTTCGTTTATTTCAAGTTTATGCGTATTTTTTTTAAATACAGTACACCCAACTCTTTTTTTACTCGGTACATACGTTCCTTAGAAAACCACGGTAAAAATCGTGTAAAATAATACATACGACATATGGCAAATTTGGGAATATGTTCCTCAATTTTAAAAAATCGTGGAAGAAAAATAATATTTTCCTAAAAAACCATGCAAAAAAAAAGGAATTATAAAATCTATGTTAGATATTTATAAAAAAAAATATTTTTGTACCCCAAAAAATAAATAAATACATAAAATAAAATTAATGTTCAGTGAAAATTTAAGTACAAACGCATAAAAATTTGAAATTATGAAAGTTACGAAATTAAGAATTTAATTTATTAGATTATTAATTTATTGAAATTAAGAATTTAATTTAAGAATTAATTTTCTTAATTTATGAAATTAAGAGTAAAACGGCTAACAACTTTCATCACTACATATTTGATAAAAAGTGTGCACGTTTATGACGAACTGGATCAGTAGATGTGTCAGATACGCCTAGTACAACTGTCGGTTTTGATTCAAATGAAGAGCTTCGTTCGTAATAAACGGCTTTAGTTTTTTTTTTTTGTTTTGTTAATACAAAGTCTGTTAATAGAGGCTGTTTTTTCCCCCTCTCTCTCTCAAGTTGCTTGTATAATACATATCCTGCTACACAAAACATAAAATTATGTTGAAATTTTAATGCACGCTCTATGTCAGGATCATGAGTAAGAAAATGTTGTTCCATAATTGTAGCAAATTTAAAACCCTAGCGAATTAATCCTGTTACCTGCTGAACTTCACCTTCGACTTTATCATAATCGACTACTTTTTACTATCGTAAATTCGATCAAATCATCCTCATCCTAAGGGCACGAATTCTCCAATTTTTTTTGAGATTCGTGCTAGAACAAAAAAATTCGCGTATAAAAAAAATTCGTTCAATACCTATAAAAAATCGTACCATGTTATTTCAAAATCGTGTAAAAAAATACCGTGTAAAAAAGAGTTGGGTGTGTGCATATCTATTTCTTCTAAATCTTCGCCAATTTATTTGTTTATGGGTTTAATTAAGGGAATAATTAATACATGGGAATTAGTTTTCGAGCATGCGCACAAACGATGACGGCATTTGGCGACATTTTTTGATTTAGTGATATCTTTGCATTAGGCGAAATTGGTTAATATGTATGAACCAAAGAATTGACAATTTATATTTTACTTGCTACAATAATGGATAAATGAAGAGATTTATAAACATTAAAGCAAGTTCGAAATCCGTTGATACAATACTTGGCATTCATGACGCCTTTCAATTCAAGCAATATAAGGATCCTAAACTTTCAGCCAATATAATGAAGCTGTTTTCTCAATGGATATTTTTCCGCTTCACCGGCGCAAATTTCGCCAAGTTGAAGTTATTGGCGACAACACACAAAATACGCATACAAAATTTTAGTTCTCATTGATTTTTCAGCAAATTTTGATATATTATGAAAAACAAGTATAAAAAAAAAAATTTAAGGTCAATTCTTACTTAGGTCACAAAGAAAAATATTTTATTTTAGTTACTTTTTATTAAATAATTACAATTAATAGAAATTTTGTATATACATATACAGAATCACAATATTAAGTGGAAAAATAGAAAGAGATTTTCCTTGCAGTTTGTTACTATTTATTCACCCATAAATCCCATTCTCAGAAATTATGTCATCCCAGATAGGATTCGAGCCAACGACCTTTGGATTAGAAGTAAAACGTGCTATCCATTGCGCTACAGGGACACAAGAGCGATTTTTCTTTTTATAAAGAGTGTTTGACTATTATTTATGTTTATTACTATTTATTCCTTAGTTTTAAGCTTAACTAACGAATTAATATTTGAAAAAACTGCATTAACATCAAATGTCATCCACTACAAGTTTAAAAAACTGTATTTGAACTTGAATGGATGAATAGAAAGTGTTTTTATTAACGATTGAAAATTTGAACAATATATATGTGAACTAATAGTAGGAATTGAATAAAAAACGTTACCGTGGTGGTAAAAGGTTACCAGCGGGCATATTCCGTTTCGTGTTGGTTGTATCATTTTTGGCGACTTTATCGCCAGTGCCAGCGAAACAAAAAAAAGTACCTTTCAATGATTATAAAAAGCTATTACAGCTTCTTAGGCTGTTACGACCCGCATGTGCAGAGGGCGCTAGTAGTCCTCTTTGTTTACGTGTTTAGTATGCATGTAGTCAACCAAGAAGCGGACGTACCAACCGTCGCTCAATAAACCACCTTTATTTAAAGTATACAGTCCGCGCGCGCTCTCTTTGTTTGAGTAGATAAGTTACTCATAACTCAAAGTCTGCTCGTAACCAGTTCAAAAAATTTATAGAACTACCACACCTTTTGTGGTCATAGTTATAGCTATCACGCTCTAGCCATAGGCTAATATTATTTAAAATTTAGTCGACATTAAAAGACGGGACGTGAATACCAATTAATGATCCATTACTGTTTGATTCGTCACATTTTGCTTCATAATAATAGGATAAATTCATTTGACATCATAGTCGCATGATAATGACAACCACGCGTTTCTAACCAATGATTTCAAAATCTCGTGTGACGTCATAGTCACACGATAAAAGCAATCATGTGTTTCCAGCCAATCAGTTCATAAGCTACGTTGTTGCCAACATTTGCTCTTTGCAGAAACTTTCTCTTACAAAAGTACAAAATAGTCAAGAATAATAACGCTCATACGTTTACAAAATGAGTTTAATTTAAAAATAGATGCATAAATAAAATCTTTGTAAAATGTTTAAATTTTTTTGAAGCAAGTTTTTTTTAATAACATTTGAACATTTTTACCCAATTATAAAATTTGAAATTTTGTCTAAATTTTACAAATAGAACAACAAATGCAAGTTTAAAGTCAGTTTTGAATTCAAAGGAGAACACGTGATGGTCTTTATCATGTGACCGTCATGAATTGAGTCATGGTCACATGATATCTGCAATCAGTTCATGCGTTTTGCTGTTGCCAACTTTTGCTTTTTGTAAAAACTTTCTTCAGAAACGTTCGTATTTGTCATTTATAACGCTAAAAGTGAGCAAAATGTACTTTATTTAAAAATAAAAAGATAATGTAAGATTTTTTTTAAAAAAATTTCAAAAAATTTTGAAGAATTTTAATATTTAAACATTTTTATCCTATATCGAATTTGAAAGTTTATTTAAATTTTGCTAGTAAACATTTAGTAGTACAAATCTAATATCAGTTTTGAAATTCAACGGAGAACACGTGATTGCATTTATTGTGCCGACTTTTTAAACACATCATTTTGCATCCCATAAGTATGAATTTTTTTAAAAAAAAAAGAAATTTTTAAGTTTCTACCGTCTTGAATTTAAATTCAATACTAATTCTTTTAAATTTTTAATTATCTTCTTAAACAATAGTTTATAGTACATATTTCATTTCATTAAAATGATTTTTTTAAAAAAGGAAAATTAATGCCTATTTTATTGCATTTATCAACCGATTGTGATTTTTAATGTTCATTTTTAGAAGCTGATTTTATGTAACTATTCTTTTGATAACATAAAATTCGCAAAAGAATAACTACAATAGTTTCAAAATACTCTTAAAACTAGAAGGAAAAAATAATAAATAAACGGATAAAAATCGTCCTTACTTTTTATTTTTACACCGGCATTTTGTATTCTAAAGTATACTTTTTCTAGATTTGAAACCATAATTAGATATTCATTTGGGATAACTTTACGTTTATTTATTTAAAACAGCTAGTAATTTGCAATCCTTATATTTATATATAAGCTTTCTAAGTATATTTTAGCATAATAAATACAAAAATTATGATCAAAAACTAAATATATGTGCATAAAAGTACTTTTCACAATAACGTTTTTTTAAAAAAATGATGAGATTTCTAAAACCTTTCAAAATTTCACAAATCACCAAGCCTTTCAAAGATATCTAAAAATCCAAAAAGAATTTTTAAAAAAATACCTTTTAAATTTTTTCACTAGCTTGTATTTTCTCTCTCTCCCTCAGGTAATTCAATAAAATAATTTCGTTATGGAACGTGAAATCTAATGTGATTTTAAAACTGCCGCCTTGTAATTCATTTCAGAACATTCTATCAAATAAAAAAAAGGTACCGGCAAACGATTTTGGAATTCTCTAGCGAATTATTCTAGGAAATTAAAATAAATCAGAAATACATCGGAACAACCAAACGACTAACGTTTTCTCGTGTTTTATTTTAAGAAAATTAAAATAAATCGCAGAGAAAGAGCGAAACAGCCAAACGATTGAATTCTCTCTCGTCTCTTTAAATCGTATTAAGCAAATGAGGATTCCCGTCGAAGCATGTGTACGATTTCCAAATTTAAGCATTAATATAATCAACATTCATCGTGGAGCTCTGACTCGTACACGCAAGAGTTTCGCACGAGAACTTAATTAAATTCTCTCGGCATATCATAAATGGAATGTTATGATCGAGAATATTCTTGAAAAATTAAGCGGGAATTACAGAGCACATATTTTTGGCACGATAAGTTTTAATTAATGATTTGCAGATGATCAACTTCCGGCTGCGTGAATGGTTTTAGAGAAATCAGGAAACGGGAGGAATTAAATTAGATAGAAATATTGTGATGAAATATTTCTCAGTATATAATGCATAATTTTTACTTTTTCAATGTAATTTAAAACCTGCTTTTCACAATAATTTTATTAATATACTAAAATCAGACTCTTTTCGGAAAATATTTTTAAGTTGTTTTGGTTATTTTTAAATACTTCATACATATTATGTATAAATATGTCATTTATACATAATATATATTTAGTTTCAGAAGCTGTTTATTGTAACTGTTTATACAATGTTTCCCATGTTCCATTTAAGTAAAGTATTTGATCAAGGAGGAACATAACTAATTTGATTATTGATCATTTAAGGTATCCGACTACTTACGACAACTTTTTGTAAAAAAAATGGAAATATAGGGATTTTTTGTTGTTTTTAGATTTGTTTAGTACATTTTAAGAAAAAATATGTTAAAATTAAGAAGAGAAAAAGAAATTATTATTACTAAAATGGGAAAGAATTGATAAAAATTTATTATTATTCTGAGGTATATTTAAATATAATTAAATTAAAATTATTAAATCAAAACAATCGAATATATAAATCAGGGGTGGGCAGAATTTCCCGGGTACGAGCTACTTCTAATTTTTTCAAGGTGTTGCGATCCACCCAGTGGCGTAGGGGTAGTGAGCTAAAAGAAAGTATATAATACAGTCGGACCTCTATTTTACGAATTTCTATATTTCGCGAACTTTTTTCAGGAACCAAGAACATTTTACGATTTTCTTCGTAAAATAGCCTCCAAAAAGCGAAATGCATTTTTTTATTCAACGAAATTTTCTCTCATGGTTCGATTTTTTTCCTCCGTATTTTTTTTAAAATTCCGTATTTACTCGAATAAGGTAGATTTTCTTTTATTGGGATTGTATAAAATTACAAAAATTAAGTTACAAAATGTCTAATATAAAAAAAAATTGAAAACTAAAATTAGAATTACAAATATTTGTGAAATTGAGTGAAATGTTCCTAGGAACAAAAGGCTTTTCCACATGCCTTACATAAGTACAATGTCATTTTTGTCCCATTTCTTTATCTCTTTCCTAACAAATAAATCCGTATCAGAGTCACTGCAGTATTCATCGGTTTCCGGAAAATATTCTCATTCAGTATCACTTTCGTTGAAATCCGACTGCAATGCCATATTAGCAAGAAAAAAAATAAACAACAAAAATTGTAATACAAACTTCAGAGAGTGAAACAAAACACAAACGAACCTGCGTCTGAGACAGCGTCAAAAGGAAAAATGAAATGTGCGTCGTAACATCAAGATCAGTATCTCCAGAAATCACAGATTTCTGCGGATACAAGAAAACGCAGTCTGATTACGCGCAAGGGGTTAATAATTAAAAATTGAGAACTTTTTATCCATACACCCTCGACCCATACGACCTCGCAACATGACAAGTGGCTTAGTCATCCTAAAAGTAACAATGATTCAACCTGTCAAATTGCCGCAACGTAAAAAACACAATGTTGTCCAGAATAGTGGAAGAGGAGTCGGCGTTAAGCTTATCATGAATTGAGATCAAGGGTCTCAGTCTATATCACAAAAACATCCCCAGACCATGATTCCACCTCTGCCAAACTGTACTGTATGCACAATACATTCTGGCAAAAGGAGCTCTCCAGGCGTACACCAAACCCAGACTCTTCCATCCGACTGGTAGAGATTGAATCTTGATTCATCACTCCAGAGAACCTGTTCCCACTCATCTACAGTCCAATTTCGAAGTGTCTTGCGCCATCTCAACCGAGCAGTGCGGCTAGATTTTGTAATCAAAGGTTTATGAGCGGCAGCATGACCATATAAACTAAACGAATGTGCTTCCTTGCGGATGGTATTTATCGAAACAACATTCCCGGATTCTTGTTGGAACTCTTGGAGTATGTGGGTCATCGATTTGGGGCGATTCTCCCGATTTTCTTTGGACAGCACTCGTCAGTCTCTGTCTCTCAGTTTCGTGGATCTGCCGGGTTGAAGCATATTCCGACAATCACCACTCACCTTCCTATTTTTAACAACAAATGCCAGTGTCAATTTTGGAATGTTAAATTCACTAGATATGTCCCTTAAGAATCGGCCATTTCTATGATATCCTATAATTACACTCTTTTCGAACTCAGACAGCTCTAAATTTAAAAGCATCTTGCATGCGACTAGTGCCAATGCTGTTTCCTACACGATATTTAAGTACAGAAAGCGTGACGTAGATCAAGACCGCAGATATTCTCATTTGCATGGGTGTCTAAATACTTATTGGCATATAGTGTATATTAAAAATTCTTCTAATTAATGGAAGGGTAAGTTAGTCATACCGAAGCTAACAAAAATCATCTACATGCAGAAGGTTAATGTCTTTTCAGACACTACACAATACTAAGAAACTTGTTCTTAGGAACCATATTGAAAGATTCATATATGATGCACTCATGTCCTTAACGATCATCTCTAAAGAAAATTTTTTACAATAATGATATATGCTAGACACTCCAATCATTTCCAAAATATGCTCTAATTAAGGCAACATGTATATTCTGCGTTAGAATTTTGATTGAGCAAGATTGACGCCTGAACGTAACTCATGGCATTTTTCATCGAATGGCTACAATGCGAGCCAAAAGAACGCTTGATTTTTTTCTAAGTTCATTGGGGAAAATTGAAAGTTAAATATATATATATATATAAAACCCAACTAAAGTCAAATTACTGAAAACGGTATTCTAACAATGCTAAACAAAACTATCAAAAAGTGAAATATCGTTGATGAACTTATATTTGCTTCATAAGTTAAATTCTATTGAAATAAAATTAAATAATTATATAATATAATATACGATATTTGTAACTTTTAAAAATGTCTTGTAAAGTAAAACAAATATTAAAATTTTCCATGAGTTATAAAAATAAAATTAATACTGATTTCAATTCGTCAACTTAACTCATTTATTAGATAAGGGCTTGAAGCATGTTCGTACAGCCATCGTGTAATTGAAAATGACGATTTTAAAGTCTGTATTTGGGTTTGAAGTTTTCTGCTCTGTGTATGTTTGAGTGTTTATCTTTGAACACCCCAGAAAAACTGTATTTAATCATTGTCCTTACATTAAAATAAAAACCTGGTTTTTTCCCCTCATTTTTGGTACCAATGAAATTCAAAAATTCTAGTCAATTTTCGGGACGATGAGGAAATGAAAGCATTCATACATATAACATAATCAAAAACACATGAACTAAGATTTTGCTTATTCATCATTACTATTTACGACCTCTTGGCAGCTTTCTAGTAGGACTTGAATCCCACGTCAGTTGTTAGTTCTGAGATTTTGAGTGAAAAATGTCTTGGAAACTTTTATTGTTAAGATCATCAAAAACAGAACAAAAGAATAGGTAGGTTTGGGGTCCAAAGTCCACTAATTTTTAGTGAATGCTGATTATAGCATGGGTCTTAATATTATCGTAGCGGAAAATACAGTACGGTCGAAAATTTTGGTCCTCTTCGCGATTTAGGTGAATCAGAGTCTAAATGAATGTAGTAGAAGGAGCATCAATAATTTCTTTAGATGGCAAGACGTCCCAGTAAATTATTCCCAGTACATGCCAATACACATTTGACCAAATCTTCCTGAGATGAAATTTTGATTTCCATGTCGATGCGAGCAGTTCAGAAGTCCGACAAACAGTTCATGGATATTTTACATCACAGTACATAACCCCTTTCTTGTCTTCCAATGTCATAAATCTTTAAAATATGGACCGTCATTGTATCGGGAAAGCATGGAAACACTGGTAACGATTTATTGGTCCCTTTGATCTGCAATAATTTTACGGGGAACCCACCCGGGTGAAGTTCAGTGATTTCAACAGTTTTTCGATTGTTTTTCGATGAACGTTGAAGGCTTCAACTTATTCTGGAAATTTTATTGCTTGTTTTATGGTTTAAGCAAAGCACTACTTCCCCAACAAATGGAGAACTTCCACACTTAGTTTGTGTGATTTTGACATCTTCTACCTTCTTCCCTGAATTTCTAATATCATTGATGGCATGTTCTGTTGTTATCAAATTTTCTTGATTAACTTGACATATATTATGGCATGTTATGATGTATTTGTCGAACTCGTATAACAAATAAAATCTCGCGTGAGACATGCTACTTGCCGTAGCACATCATGTCATGTGTTTACAACTTGTGGCAATAAATACCATTCTTTCAAAAGCTCGTCTGTTAAAGCTTGGAGGGTGTAAGAGGAGAGGGTAGGGGTGGCACACATAAAATGGCTCTCTCAAACATATTTCATAGGAATAAGATCCAGAAACTTCACGGGTCAGTTCACAAGGCGAGTTTCCTATTATTTAAAAAAATCGTCAACAGCATGACCTCTGAGAGGTCTTGTATTATCATCCATAAAAAGGAAGTCTGAGTCTGCATCATTCCGGAAAAATCTCAGTTAGACATCAAGGATCTCATTCCTATACGGCTGTATAATGACACTACCTGCATCAAAGATGTATTGTGATGCGTATAATTGTCTAACATATTGTCCTTACAGACAAGTACCAAACTGGTTGACTTCCCTTACGTTGGAGGTATGATATACGTAATGAGCTCCACGCTTTCTTCAGATGAAGACTTACTGATAATTACTCTGCGATTTCGACTCCTCAGTGAAAAGAACTCATACCCTTTCTTGATGTGTCTAAGAATAGTATGTTCGGATACACGACAAACGGTCACTCCAGTGCGATGTGCACAGAGAAAGGCATTCCACTGGACACGGTATGTAGAGACCTTTCTCTGCTAAACGTCCGTATGTTTTCTCAGAAATTCTTTCTCTAGGAGCAGTAGAAAGGTCACAAGAAAGCTCTGTAGCGGTTCTTTACCTGTAACGTCGTGCACTCAATGTGAAGTAGAATCCTATGCAGGTGTTGTCACTCTTGGGTGTCCTTGACCATGCTTCCTGGCAATAGTTCTACTTGTTTGGAATGTATTCCTCAACTTGAATACCACTTTTGGTGCCACTTGTAATCATCGATCCACATCCTCTTGACATATCGAATTTCAAGACTGTCAACGGCTCTCCACTTTAATAAATCGTCTAAACCAGCGATACTCAACCTGCGGCCCACCAAGCCTTTTTAAGTGGCATGGTCAGTGCCCATTGCTCTGAAAAATTCATTTTTTTAAGAACAATATATTAAAAGTTTAGTGTCAAGAAATCAAATATATCAATTTTGCTTTTTGTTGCCAATGTCGTATGAGTGGAAATTGATAATCTTTTTCTATTTCTAAAGGTTACGGTTAGTGATAACAGAGAGAATAGTGGAGTAGTGACAGTTTTATGGATGGAACTAATTTTTAGCTATCTTTCATAACATATCAAGCGAAAAATATCCGAAGGAAATATATCGTTTCAAGACGATTGGAAGGTTGACGAATTAGTAATTGTTTGAGTTGTCACGCAAGTGCTGTATTTAAAAAGTACCAGTAAACAGGAATAATTCAAAAACATTTTTCCTCGGAGATATCTTTCAAGAGGTAATAAATAGGCTTTCTTGAGAAATCCTTGCAACAGCAACAAAGTGTTTTGTCAGTGGTAATATCACAGCGGTAACAAAGACATCTTATGAAGTTTGTTATATTATTGGTAATCATATGAAACCGGTTACTGAAGCAGAAATTGTGAGGGGGTGTTTCTTAAATGCTTTTAATTCAGTGTTAGTGACACAAATAAAAAATATAAAGAATTATAATTAAAAAAAGCAAAACAGAAGTTAAAATATTTTGATCAGTTTTCCACATTTACCCCCCCCCCCTTTATCCTCATGATGCGGCTCGAATGAAATAGCTGACATATGTATGCGGCCCAGCAGAAAAAAAGGCTGAGTATCCCTGATCTAAATTATCATCATGAAAACTTACTCTCACTATAAAGCAGTCAAACGTGTCAATTTCAATGCAATATTCACAGCACTGAAGGCAAGAATCCCAGATGCTTAAACGATTAAATTCCACGCAGCGAAAAAAAACAAAAAAACTAAACAACTGGAAGCTAACATTGTTCTACTTGTTCTGCAGAATAATATAAATTATGAATTTTTCTTTCAAAATAGACTTTCTAGCGTTTCTTCTGACAGTGCCAAAACCGTTGGGAAAAGTTTGTGACAGGAAAAAGAGACTACTTGATAAAAATTTGTATAACATATTGTGTGTGTATTTGAATATAAGTACTATTTATTAATAATTGTTGAATATATTTTTTGGAGCGCACACACCTAGTAGTAGTTATTTATTACTCAATAGCAGCAACAATAATTTCAAGAAAGATTTTAACCCAAAAGGTAAAAAAAAAAACCGCGAAAATTGTCTCCCTTTTTTGACTCATAATTATTTTCAAATAATATTTCCCTGTGTGAATAACATTTTAGATTACGCAATATCATTTTAAGCAAAAGACGTTCAAATTTTTTCTCGTATAATGTTTACTCTTGCATAAGTAACAAAGAGGATAAAAATACCGTTAAGAATAACCTGCAAAGCAAAGTTAAGTACCAGATAACACAAAAGTAAAACCCATATTACGTTAGGGATTTATGTTGTCACCAGAAGGGGAGATGGCAGTTCACTATCGTTCGTCAAAGGCATCATAAATAATTCAATATGAAAACCTTGCTTCGGAATTCACGAGTTTATTATACGCCCGTGTCTTCAGAGGCGTTTTCTTTCGTTTCCTTGAAAAGGATGTATTCCCTGATGAGATGATGCGTCATAAAAAAGATTTGACATTACTTTTTGTTGCCCGATGACAGCTTCTACACGCAAGAGTATATTCCTGTGAGATTTTGTAAAGAAATAATTATAAAGTATTGGATTTCCTTTGATATACTTGACTTTTTCTACACGTCAGGCAGTTTAATAAAGACGTCGTTGAAAATTTTCCATTTCAATATTTCCCACATATCTATTTCATCTCGCAAATTAAACAAAAGGGTTTTAGTGGCGTTATTTTATTAAGGCTATTTTCGCTAAATGTAAAAGGGCCATAAACTAAACTCGAAGCACTTTTTCTGAATATTCATGAAAATGCGCTACGCTGTATATATATATATATATAATTAACGCATATGTTCATAATACTGTGTTTTTAACATTGAAAATATTCCATAAATGTAGAATTTTTCCTTTAAGGTATCCGACTACTCTAAAACTGTGAATTTTGCCAAATATTGACAATTTTTTTTAATGATTTTAATTTATGGGCCATCTTATTAGCTTTATAAAAATACCAAGTTTATCATTTTCCGTTCTCTAGAACAAAAACTACAAGTGTTTTAGTAAAAGCAGATGCCATTACTTTAAGCAAGGTATCATATACTGTAAAACGCGTTTTACTCGAAATGTGTGTTTTTTTGTGAAAATAATCAAACGGGGTCAGCAATTTCTAAAAAAGTTTTGAACATAATTAACTGAAATTTTTTCTGTATGTTCTGTATAATAGTAGAATTGTTTTAACCTTCAAATTTATCAATCACTGTTTTATTACAAAATTTACAGACCCTTATGTGAATATAATCATTATCTTTTTAAGCATTTTCATATAGTTACCGAGATAAAGTGCTCTAGTTTGAATAAAAAAGAAAATATCTCTTATCCTGAAGGTCATTTCAAAATTGAATAATATAGCAACACATTAGATTGAAAAAATTGAAAATTTGTTCATAAACCTTTGGTGCAGAATGGGCCGCGTTTATGCTATTTTTTGTCAATTTTTACCTATTTTTTACCATTTTAGTAATAATAATTTCTTTTTCTATTCTTAATTTTAGCACATTTTTCTTAAAATGCACTAAACAAATCTAAAAATAACAAAAAAACTCCCCATATCTCCTTTTTTTAAAAAAAAAAGTTGTCGCAACCAGTCTGTACTTTAACACTTAAATGAAAACTTTTCTGCATTACGGCATAAGAAACAATGATTTTCATTGAGTGAGCGTTTATTAAAACGTTGCACTTAAAGCAACACGAGGGTTTATGGCGACGGACTCCGCAATTTTGAGCCGCGATCAAGTGACGAAGACCCGCGGCACCATACTCTCTTAACTCCCACACCACATCATCCAATGAGGAATTTGAGCCACAATAGATTTAACGTGCATTAGTCCTTCTACACGGAGGGTCTTCAGTGCTATCAGGACTCGAACTCGCAACTCGAAAGGGCTGGTCACGAGTTCGTGATCGTGACCATTAGCCTACCACGATTTTCTATAATTAAAGTTGAAGGAATACACCGTCACACTCTATTCGATAAGAATATTCATTCCCTAGGTACTCCTTGATGATGTTGCTCTATGTATAGAGGAACGTTATTATCCACATACAAGGAGGAAGTCAGGAGCAATCGTTGCGTCATATACGTTCACAGTACATCCCAATATCACGCAACCGTCACAAAAAGACCTTTAAAAATGTGCACCTCGAATTGATATCCTGTTGAAAATATGTCATAGTCGTAAACTTGCGACTGGTTTTATTTTGTCTCGGTACCATTAAAGATTCTCCGTGTAGAGGAGGTGTTACATGTGAAATCCATTGAAACTCAATGCTCTCACGTTGAAATGGTGTGAAAGCTTAGAAAGTGGGATATCTGTTCTAGTGTCGTTCTCTTCATTTGACTAGCGTTCAATATTACGAGGTCCTTCACCAATCGCCCTCGTGTTGCTTCGTAGTGCGACGTTACAAAACAATAACTCAATCTCATTAAAATTCTAGCCAAACATAACCGTCGAGATCCAAAAGCAACTTAAAAGCCTAAAAGATAAAAACATCTCAATAGATTTTGCATTTATTCGCGGACACACGGGCATTTTTGGAAATGAGCGGACCGATTGGCTAGCCAAGGCTGCAACTAAGCGCAAAATTGACATTGCCGTTGATATTCCTAAGTCATTTTACAAGAAGATTATGAAGGAAAGAATGGTGAAGTCTTGGAACCAAGAATATCTCACATCAAATAATGGCAGCGTAACAAAGAAATTTTTTCCAACTATGAATGAGAGACTGTCCTGCCATCATTTTTATACCAATAACAAAATAACCCAATTTCTAACTCGTCATGGCAACTTTAAAAGCTACTTGAACAAATTTAATTTAGTTCCGTCATCTTCCTGTGATTGCGATATTGGTGGCGAGGAAAATATAGAGCATGTGCTCCTTCTGTGTTCCAAGTTTGAAAGAGAACGGAATATATCCTAAGACTGGCATTCAAGGGACTTAATGTAAATTGGCCTCCGAATCTTCCTCAATTGCTTTCCACCAGAAGTACTTTTAAAAAGTTCAGTTTAATTTGTTATGTGAGTATTTGTAATTCTTCCTAACCTCAAGAAATTATTATTATTTTTATTATTTTTTAAAATTTTTTTTCTTTATTCCTTTGTATTGTGTGCTTAATACTTACTTTTGTAAGCCCTGTGTGATACTTTGTGGTGCACGGGGATTTTATCATTGTGTGTGTGTGTTTTCAATAAATACAAAAAACTTCATGATGCTGCCTGAATACTTGATGTTCCTTGACATTTTTTACCTATTTACATGTTCATCTCTTTCTTCAGACTCTTACAAGTTTATATGATTACAGGACAAATTTCCTCTCGTACATGAACAGGACGTCGCTATTACAGAATATCCAATTGTTATGTTCATGACATCAATTTAATTGTGTCTGTCTGAATTGAATAGTTAGTGGAACATAAACAAATGGTATTCTGGTGTGTTATTTTTTTCATGTGAAGTTTTCGGCTCACAATACTGGCAGATATTGCCTTACCAAGAGATGCTGTACCCATGGATGCAAAAATTTTGAAGGTCACTCGTTGATCCCGCTTGCCTATACTGCAGCAATATCTAAATCATCAGTAACTCTTGGAAGATCAGGCACAAGTCTTTGGACAACTGGTTTGGAAGTACTGAATGATCAATTTCAAAGAAAACTTGTGGCCTTTTTCAGTGTATCTAATAACATACTCGTGTTAATTTCTCCCAAAGAAACAAGATTAATGTCAAAGCACTTTGAATCTTCATTTACTCGACCTACTTAGAATCTTGAAAATGCTGGCGTCTTCAATAACTGTCTGATTCACATACTCATATGTCCACACAGTCAATCGTGATTCACTGCAACATACGATATTTGCATGCTGCCGTCTACATTCAAAGCGAATTTTATAAGCTACTTAAAATTCAATCTATTAATTGAATTTTAAATAATAATTAAAATCGATATTTTATAGTGTGTTTTTAACATCTGAAAGCCGACGTACAACGAAGAAGTTCGAAAAAAAAACACGATATAAAATGGCTAAGCTGGAATATTTTCTTAAAATGTCTATAATATGATTCTAATGTTAAATTATTCCTAGATTCCAGATTAAGCAATATATGAGAATATTTTGGCTATTAATTTCTCAAATAAGTATCATTTCAGTTCATCTGTAACCAAATTTTTTTTTTAAAGTTTTATTTTACTATACTGAAGGAACTTGATAATTTTACATCCACAAAAAAATATGCAACTTATAAAAGAAGAAACATTTAAGACCTTGTCCACTAGCTGTCTTGAAAATGTAAGAGGGGTCAAGTAGTTCCTGGAATAAGTCAGTTACAAATTATCAAAAAATAGAACAATAATTTAATCTTATTGGCCTTCAAAGTACTGCCCTCTTGCTTCCATGCACTTGTTCCAGCGTTCGTATAACTGTTCAAAACACTCCTGAAATCCAACTTTTGAGAGGTCCTTCAGTTGCTTCGTCGCATTTTGAATCACCTCATCTGAATCCACAAAACGATGGTCCTTCAATTTCTTTTTCAGCCAAGGGAACAGGTAAAAAAATCCTTTGGTCCTGGAATCGTTTCTGTAGGCTTTTTTCAGCAACTCGAGAGTCTCAGATGGGGATTTCTCGAGCAAAATACAGAATTTGATGCTTGCACGCTGCTCCAACGATTACATTGCAAAATCCGATGAATGAAAAATTCGCTTTCTCAGAAATTATCTGCAGCTAATTTCAATAGTACAGGGAAAAACATTCCAGATGGCTATGTGTTTTCCTTATTAGTGCCGCCAACAGCCGAAGCAGATATTTTCTCCAACGAACACCTGTGTGAATTTAGGGAACCATTCTGGGAACTTACTGACTCTAGTAGTATACAATGCTGGCCATTAAAATGTCAACACCTTGAATTAAAGTAAATACAAAAAAAGATATTTATTGTATTTAAACAATATGGCATCAAGACAAAATACTTAAATTTGTAAGCAGTTTGGAGGTTTATAGGGATACAAAATTAGTAGAGAGAGAGTTGTCACTTCTTACCCGATTAGGTAGGGAGTTGAACTGGGCTTGGATGATAGAAACGGGCAACTTGTTCCATGCTGCTTCAAGTCTATGCCACACTCCATCACCCGAAGAAGCTAGAGAGGGATACCAGGCCAGTCTCTCAGCAACCCAAGACTAGATATTTTTAATGGGTGACAGTCTGAGGACCATGCACACCAGGGTAACAATCGAATATTCTGTGTATCGAGGAAGGTCAGAACCCGATGTGCAACATGTAGTTTTGCATTATCTTGTTGGAAGATCTTGTTTGGCTGGTCTCGAAGATAGGGCACAACCACTGCACGTGAGATGTCCAAAATGTACCAATCTGTGTTCAAATAACCATCGATCCGAACTAGCGATGTGATTGTCGTCTACCTAATGGCTTCCCAAACCATCACACCACGAGGGGTGTCCCAATTACGATATCGAAGCCAGTCTCCTTGAGGCCTCCACACCCGTATACGGCCATCAGAATACTACACGCAAAACCGGGACTCCTCTTATACGACAACAGTGTGCCACTTTTGAATCCAGCTTTGTCATTCGACGCACCATAATCACCGTCTCTCTCCATGTAGCATTGTCAAGGGAAGTTGAAGTAATGGCCCCCGCGTGCTGACAGTCTATGCTGCTGCAAACGTCGCACCGTACGAGTGGATAGTAGGCGAGCTGGAAACATGCCAATTTCCTGAATAATGGTCCATGATGTGGTTGTATGGTTGTGCAGGGCCAACCTCACAATGTTTGTTCTCTTGAGCATTAATTGTTGGAGGGCATGGAGATCCTATGAAGGCCATTCACTATGACCCTCAGCAATTCCTTGATTCCATATTCGCATGACAGTGGTTGGATTTCGGTCAATGCGACGGGGGATAACACGGAATGATAATCCACACTCTAGATGGGCAACGTTTCTGCCTCTACCGAATTCGAACACTTGCTGGTAAGTATTTCTTCTTAGTCGAGGCATAACACGATATTCTGAGGAAACTCCGACCGAATGTGCTTCCCGAATGAGAAATCCACTTCACAACTTTTCTTTTATGTGACGCGCTTCAGATGTCGTTTCTTCCTCCTACATCTTATAAATGCGCTGAAATACTAACTATTTGCATATCCCAACTTCTTCTTTTCAAGTGATTTTGACGTTTGTCAGATCATTCCTTCCTTGCGTTGTAATTTGAATGGTCGGTAGTGTATTAAGCCATTGAAACTTCTAATTACTTCTTAAATTAATTCGTTTATTAACGTCGTAATTCGAAGCAACACAAAGTATAACGCTGACGGACCTCAAATGATAACTTTGAATTTTAGTCCAGTGTCGAGGACGCCATCTGAGCTGATTCCCCATTCCCCAAAGTTCCACACTACGTCAATGTGAGAACTTTCAACCTCGACATGCTTAACGTGCTTCAGCCTCTTTATACGGCCAGTCTGCAATGACATCAAGATGTAAACAAACCCCAGCCAAGAGCTCTCAACGATGACAACTCCCTATATTCATCCTATTTATTTCTCATAGTCTAAAATATGCATCTGAATATATTGAAATAAGTTAAAAATAAAATGTAAGGAAGATTTATATCTGAATGCATTATTTATCAATTTTAGAATATGTTCATTTCCTATTATTTTAATATCAGAAAACACGCATCAAAATTATTAAAAAACATTTTAAAATGTTGTAGAAAGAGGTAGACGGAAAGAAACCGATAAAATCTTCCTTATTTTTATATTTTCCCAAGTATTTTGCTTGCCTATTGAATTTAATAGTCTAGATTTAAAATAGTAATTAAAAAGACAGTAAAATTCTCAATACGTTCAAGGAACTCAAAGTATCTGTTAGTAGGAGCCATAAGTTTTCTAAATATGCCTTTAAATTACTGAGATTTTAGAAGAGAAAAAGGAATTTGTGCATGAAGGTACATAAATTTGCAGCGGGGAAAGTTCACAATGTGCGCCGAATTGCTAAAACCTTTCACATTTTCACAACTCGCAGAGGCTTTTAAAATTTCTTAAAATTCCGAAAAGCTTTTAAAATATGAAAACAATTTCATTTCTTTTAGATGGTTGCTTTTTTCATATAATTCAATAAAACAAGGACAGGGAATGTAAGTTTAATACGATTTGGAAAAAAAATGCAACCCTTTCAGAACGTTCAATAACATAATAATACACTGTTGTTTGTAAGAAATGCAACACCATGAAGGAATAATCAGAATTAAATGAACTTTGCGGCATATATCAATAATAGGATGTTAAGTATATCAGTTTAGTTTCAGAGCTACCACGCATGCGTGGCGTGCGCAGCGCCTTCTGAACTGATGCTAAAAGAGTATAAATAGAGGGCTGTAGTGGGACGTTGAAAATAGTTAATGATAATTTGCAAGTAGCAAAAGTTTAGTGAGACCTAAGTATGCATCCACGAAGTTATAAGGAGAAATTCCAAAACGGAGTTTGAACGGGGGAGGATTATCGGCCTTCGCGACAAGGGAGATTTTCCTATCGCGCAATAGGAGCTCGTGTGTAGCGGAACAGTTACACAGAGATGCGAGTTTGGAAGCAGTGGACCCGACGAGCACCGAAAAACTCAAAAAACTGGCAGTGGACGACGGAAGATGACGTCAGCGCGCGACGATCAACACCTACTCCGAATGGTGGAGAATGACCGTACAGCTTCCTCCGGGCAGTTGGCAGCACGTTGGTCTACTGCTACAGGTGTACTAATGTCGGCTTCTTCAATTCGTCGACGTCTGCTGCGCCGTGAATTGCGTGCAAGGGTGCCTTTATACAGGATCCCTCTCATGGCAAACCCTCGACGGCTGCGTCTGAAATGGGCTCATGAGCACAGAGCCTGGCAAGCTGATTGGCACCAAGTTGTCTTTTCAGACGAATCACGCTTCAATTTGTGGAACCATGATGGCCGCATTCGTGTTAAACGCTATAACGGTGAACGCTGCCTTCCAGAGTGCGTTATCGAACGACATAGAACGACTACGCCTCCTTCTACTCACGTCTACACACTGTTGTGAAAGATTGCAGTGGTGGTTGGCTCGATCAGGTTGGAATCATGCTGACTGCAGACGTATAGCGTTTAGCGACGAATACCGCTTCCAACTGTGACCTGACGATCATCGAAGACATGTCTGGAGTCGCCCAGGGCAAAGTGCTGATCCTGCTTTCACTCTTGCACGCCACACAGGCCCTCAACCAGGAGTTATGGTCTAGGGTGCCATTTCTTTTGACAGATGGGAGGTTGTCATTAGAGGCACACTTGCAGCACAGCGGTTCATCGACGACATTCTGAGAACTGTTTTGCTACCGTTCTTTTTGGCCTTCCTCCCTGGCCTTATTTTTCAGCAAGATAATGCCAGATCACATACGGCACGTTTTGTGATGAATTGTCTTATAGCTTGTCAAACACTTCTTTGGCCAGCCAGATGTCTCCCCAATCGAGCATGCCTGGGATATGATGGGAAGGCGACTGCATCTGCTAGGGAATGTTGATGAACTGGCCCGACAATTGGATCAAATTTGGCACCTTATTGAGCTCGTTACTTTGTAACTCTGAAATAAATCATTCAATTTTTCTAAAATTTTAATCATTTTCTATTCTGTACATAATCTTTCTACCGATCAAAATTTTTGTCTCTATCGGACAACTCGTTCTTGGTGCGGTGTTTCTTTTGTTATAGAGTGTATGTTAAGTACTTTTAAATATACTAATTACAATAAGAAATAGACATCGTAAAATATAAGTATTTCACTCCATTACAGGTAAATAAAAAGATAAATGAAAATTTTATAGTGACCTAATGCTTGCACCGCTCTATATATTTTCATATCATAAAATGGAGGGTAGAATTTGTGTCTTTTAATTTGATACGATTCTGAGCATTCAGATCTTTAACAATTGCTTTGCGGACTCGAAATAATTTTCAAACGAGGAAGGATTTTTTACTTAGATATGTCGAACCAAAAGCGGAAAACAGAGTACATGCAATTTGTTCTCTTCAAACAATTAAACCTCTTTAGCAATGGCATTTAATAATTTACAAAGTAGCTGTAAACTAATCTTTGGGGTTATCTTTCAATTGTTTTCGTAATTCCGTAAATGTCCGTGGTTCTGAAGATTTTGTCGAATAAGGTTCCTTACAAATTGATCCACTTCCATCCACTCAAATATTGACAATTTTGTAGAGTACTGCAGAGTGCCGCTGAGAATTGTACCGCGTACCATAGGTTACCACTGATGTAAGACATACTGACAGAATACACTTTCTTGTAAAACATTACATCTCTAAAAAGTAACTAAATAATCTCGACATTTTGAATGCGAATTACTTTAACCAAGTATGCAAATGATTAAGTTTTGAAAAAATACTAATTTGAATATTAACATCGCTCATACCACGCATTCCTATTACGCAATTGACATTGTATAAAACATGCAGCAATTGAGGGCTGTAATTCTTTTCTCGTTGTCGTCGTTGCAATTGTCTGTAGAAACAATTTTTGCCGATCGCTTCTTAATGTCGTTACAATGTGGTCGAAAAATTTACAGTCAATTGGATGAGTTTTAACGTATTAACATAGTTGGAATGCATAAAGATGGCTGTTCATACCGAATGATAGGGGCTGTCACTTGTTTCGTACAAACATTCACTCTGTGGTGCGGTATTTTTTTCTACATAATGTCGCCTTTAGTCATTCTGCGTACAACTTTATTAGCTCACGATATTTTATTATCCTCATTATTTTCCGATAGTTTGTGTTATCCTCACATAGCGTCATCTTGGAGTTATTATTCAACAAGATAATGCTAGACATCATACGGTTCGCATATTTCTGGTATGCCTCCGTGTTTCTTATACTCTTTCTGGGCTCCCCATACCTTCACCAATCAAAATACGCATGGGACACAGTAGATCATCCGATTCAGGCACTTCAAAATCTGTAGCAAGTGTTGATGAATGTCTGGTTGCATGTACTGCAATATAAGATTAGGGTCCTTTATCAGTCCTTACATAGACGTATACAAGCATCTATCCTTACCAGGGGATGGGGGTTCACAGCTACTAATTTTAACATTCAAAAAGCGAATGTCAAGTGTGTTAGTCAATAACGTCGCACTATAAAACAACATGAGAACTGTTAGTAACCCACCTCGTAATTTTGAACCATGGTCAAGTGATGAGGATGACACCTGAGACGGCACTCAACTCTTAACTTCTAGACCACGCCAACTTGAGAACTATAGCCACAGAAAATGTAGCGTGTATTGGACCCTTTGCACGGTAGGGGGTTCTATGGCACCAGGGTTACAATTCATGACACGCCGTGGCCACATGACCATGACCACTAGGCTACCGCAGCCACAAGCAAATGCCACTCATAGATATGGATACTACAGTTTTTTTTTTGAACTTTTAATCATCTCAATAAAAACAATTATTTTTTTTCATGGTGTTTAATTGGTTTTTTTTTCTCTTGCAAAACAAGTGGACTGGAACCCTCACAAAATATCATTGACAAAAAGTATTTTTTTAATTAAAATACAGACAAAACATTTCGCAATCAAGGGCTTATATCAGTGCTTCTCAAACTTTCAATGCTTGTGACCTAATTTTTAATCATAATTTTTATCGCGCTCCTCTCCATACAATGACAATGAATATAATTCAATAATAATGTATTTTGATGCTAAAGCTACAATACGATTACCAGTACAAATTACCAAGATAAGTATTAAATTTTGTTATTTTGTATATGACAAGCACATGGGTAAATTAACTTATATTAACTTAGCCAATTAATTTAGAATTGATGAATTAATGATGAAATACATTGTGCAGTACTGATATATTTATAAGTATATTATATCAGTGTAAATATGTATTTAATTAATTATGTCAGAATGCAATTATTTTCCACTTTTCGATATGCTCGCGCCCCCTTGGTAGGATTATCACAACCCCCTAGGGGGCACGGCTCACAGTTTGAGAAACGCTGGCTTATATTATGATAAATTTAAAATTAAATTATCTTTCGTATTTTTGCCTTACTGCAAAATTTCAGAAGTTTTTCGAACATTTATTTTACCGAAATAACCGTACAACATAACACAAATTTTAAGTCAACAATTTTACCATTGAGTGATAAATGTTTTTACCTTTCAACTAAAGAGAACTAATTGCATCATTTTTCAAAATAACTCCACTGAAATAAATAAAACAAAACAACATGCAATATATTTACAGAAAATTTCAAGAAAGTATGATCGCTCAGAGGCAAATACTTTGAAAGATTGTTCCGAAACGTTTACTTGCATAAGAGAGTTATTTTTAATTCTAAAATGTAATGCTGGATAATTTTCTGTGAAAAGTGCTGTAATAAATATTTAATGTTAAGTTGCCACATCGCTCCGAAGTAATTTTAATATGTTTAAAATAGCAGGAGCATCTATAAATTATAAGGTATGCTTACAGAAGCATAGACATTTTTATCTAAAAATTTATTAAGTTTAATAATTCTTTATGATATATAATATTATCATTATTTTATTAAAAGATTTTAAGCTCTTTAGTTAATAATTAATGATTTCTAAGCAATTTTTAATGACGGTTTGTTTCTCGTTACATATTTATAATTATCATCTAAAATGCGTCTCTGAAATTATTTATCTTGCATTTTTCTTCCATAAATATTTTAAGATGAACATTTTCGTCAAACATTTAGCAGGCTACCATCTTGACTTGAAGTAATCGAAATAATTTTATGTATAAATATGCGATAAATTTATAGTTCACACAAATTCAAATACTGCTACAGAAATATAAAAGGGATATTTTTTGGAGATAGAAGCTGAATTATATTTGTATTATATGCACAGTATATTTTATATAAAATTTTTTTTTAAATAAAAATTTAATTTATTGTTAAAAAATAAATGGTTGATTTCTGTTTGCGCGCGTAAAGTATACAGGTGCTCAAAATTTAGAGAATTTTTAGAATCTGTCG
The DNA here is from genome assembly GCA_019973975.1 of Trichonephila clavata. Lineage (NCBI taxonomy): Eukaryota > Metazoa > Arthropoda > Arachnida > Araneae > Nephilidae > Trichonephila > Trichonephila clavata. The sequence continues at coordinate 75,158 of BMAO01017743.1, forward strand.
ATTATTTCTAGAATTACAGGACAGATTTTAATAAAATTTGATATATACATAGGGCTGGTTTAATGCAAAAAAAAATAATAATAATAATAACCATTTTTTATGGAAAACAATTATAAAATCCCCGTACACAGCGAAGTATCACACGGAGCTCACAGAAGTAAGTATTAATCACACATTACAAACGAATGATGAACAAAAAAAAAACCTTTGAGATTATAAAGGGTTGCAAATATTTACAACAAATTCACAGAACTTTTTAAAAGCACTTCTGGTGGAAAGAAGTTGCTGAAGAGAGAGATTCCGAGTCCAATAAATATTAAGTCCCTTAAAAGCCAGTCTTTAGGATATTTTGTTCTCTTTCAAACTTGGAACAGAGAAGGAGCACATGTTCTACATTTTCCTCGGCACCAATATCACAATCACAGGAAGATGATGGAATTAAGCTAAATTTGTTCAAGTAGCTTTTGAAAGTTGCCATGACCAGTTAGAAATTGGGTTATTTTGTAATTAGTTAAAAAAATGATGGGGCAGGACAGTCTTTAATAAATGGTTGGAAAAAAATTCTTTGTTAAGCTCCCTTTACCTAATAGTAACTATTAAACAGCTAAAATGCATGTGATGGAGCGTAGCACTCATCCAAGTCGGAAGATATGAAACAGCAATTGCAGAATATATCAGGTAGTTCCATAATTACAGGCTGACAATGAAACACGAAAGAAATGAGTCACAATATGAGTTTGCTGAAGAAAGAAAGAAATCTTTTTTCAGCAAAGTAGTCACTATCGGCATAATCCGAAACAGACACTGGAAAACAGGTAGGGCAGCATATATGGTGATATATGAAAGTACGGCGAGAACACATGGAAAGCACCAGGATCCCGATACCTGCCCTCCAATATCCGAGAAATCGACCATTTCGATAGCGGAGGCTTGATGGTCTGGACAGGCAACACGTTAGATGGCCTCACACACCTTTATGTCTTTGCAAGAGGCACTGTGACTGCTCTGAGGTTTTGGGATGAGATCTTGGATGCCTATGTTCAACTTTTCACAAGTGCAGGTGGCCCTGATTTTATTTTAATGGATGACAACGCGAACCCACATTGTCACCTACATAGCTGATTTGGTCGACGAATTTCTGAAAAGTGAGGATATTTCCCGAATGGATTGGCCAGTTAGATTTTCAGACATCAACCCTATAGGACAGGGGTGGCAAACCTTTATGGATCAACGTGCCATTTTTTTTTCTAAAGAAGTGTTTAAGGAGGTATAGACGTGTCGTCAAATAATTTTGGGAAAATAATAAAACTAAATACTATCAACACAAATCTCTATTTAGTACGAAAAACTATCTTTTGTTCTGTATAGTTATAAATGTTTTAGTTATACGTGTAATTCAAATTAAAAAAATATTAGTGTGACTTCTGTTGATTGGATGACAAATAACTTATACTAGGATTGTAAGATGTATGTACTTTTTAGTGGAATGCATGCTGAATTGGAGTCATCTGCCAAACGGTTTCTAAGCAATTAATTAGTTTTACTGTGGACCACTTTTTTGACAAGAGGATTAGTGATTTGTTTCAAAATACCATTTTACAAACGATGTTCTGCATATCTCTATTCCAGAACATAAAACGCACACCGCTTTGTCGCCTTTACTAATAATGCCATGTTTCTCTATCCACCAAATTTGAAATTCTCTGTTACACTTACTATCTTGCACTTTTTGTTCTTTTAATGAACTAGCCATGTAAAATTACAGCTAAAAATTGTAAAATAGCGCAGATAAACTTTAAAGTACAGCTGTGTAAATAAAATTGACTATGCTATGGGTAGACAAACTTTACATCATAAGCAATTGTAGTCTACGACGTTACTAAGACAAGGCAATAACGAACAATGTGCTCCCAGCGACCGATCACACGCGTTTGTTTTTAACACTTCATAGTACATTTTGAATTAAAATGCAAACCATTTTGATCACTGGCGTGTCAAAAATATTGTGTCACATGCCATCAATGGCACGCGTGCCACTGGTTCGCCATCCCTGGATGCCAGGGACGCTTTGGTGACGGCAATTGCAACTTGCAATCCCCTTTCAAGAACCATCCAATGTCTGAAAACAGAGTTGCTGAACTAGTGGGATATTAATTGCCACAGGAACTCATAAATTTTCTTATTTCCTGTATAAAATCACGATGTGAAGCCTGTTTATCTGGGACCATAACCTATTAACCAATTTTTTTGTTATATTTTGCAACTGCTGTTTCGTAAATTCCAACTTGCATGAGTGTTCGGCACGATCGAGCGTATGTATTTGAACAGTTGAAAGGTTATTTTTTTGCATTATACCAGAGTTCTTATTTCAATATATTCAAATGTCTTCCAAAGATTGAACAGCAAAGAAAGATTCCATAAAATTGGAGTTTTTCTTCGTTTTTGTAAAATATTCTTAAATATTTGTTAAAGATCTGAAAACCGACAAAACTAATTATTAAAACCGATGTAAAAGATGCTTTAAAAATGGAGTGAGAAAAATAATCTATGAGGAAATAAGGAATAAAAAATATCTGTACACTTCTATTCCTATTTAACCTTCTATGCATTCCTTTTTTTGCAGGTGCACACAATGTATTCAAATAATTATTTAAAAATATTGTGCAATATTTAGAGTTTGAAAAGGTAATTAGTAATTACGTACAGTAATATACGTAGGGAATTGAAATTTGTTGATTAATGACAGCCATAACTTATTCTACTGTTTATCTAATTTTTTTGAAATATGAACATAGTTGAAATATTAATATTTTAAACAAACATTTTGGCACCCATCCAGTACATTGATTAGTGACGCTGAGTGCGGTGCCGTAGGGCCTGGGTTTGAATCCGGGAGAAGGTATGGATGTTTGTGTTGTAATCCTTCTTTCCTTTGTGACGGGTGCTACACGCTTACATATGTAAGCCCCTGTGTGATACTTTATAGTGTGCACGGGGTTATAAATGTTCTTAATAAAAAAAACATTTTTGCATTTTGGAATTCAAATTAATAAAAAAATTCGTTCTGAATTCTGATGATTGGAAAGTAAAACATTATATTAGGAAAAGGAAATATACAAAATGCATAGGCGAATGTATTTATGAATTGGAAAAAATTCTTACCCCCCCCCCCTTAAATCTTGCCTTTTTTTACCTAAAATGCTTCAAAAAACGTAATGTTTTATTGCGTGCAATGAAATAATGATCTTAATAAAATAAGAACATGGAAAATTTTTATTTTAATTAAAAAAAATTTTTTTTCAGCATATTTTACAATTATGTCCATAAATTAAGGATAATTCAGAATCACACAGAAATTGAACTCTAAAATAAAAATTTCACATGTAGAATTATCACACACATCTTGAAGAAGGATATGCAAATTACAGGAAACCACCAGATGGCGCGGATAGTACGTCACAATGACGAGAGTGTAAGAGAGGGGTATATAAGGAATGGTGGCAAAGAAGTAAAATTGTTCACAAGCGCTTTAAAAGCCTTTCAGTGCAATAACCGCATAGTTATGGCACAAAGGAAGCATTTGGATGATTTTTTACGTGGTAGAATTATCGGACGACTGGAATGTGGACGTACCCAGCTGGAAGTATCCGAGGAACTTGGAATCTCCCAGAGTGTCATCTCCAGGCTTTGGCAACGATTCCAAGATGATGGTAATGTGAGTAGATGTTACAGCACAGGTCGCCCCCGAGTTACAACGCCGAATGAGGACCGGTATTTGGCAGTTACTGCCAAAAGAAACAGACGGAGCACATCATCAGACCTATCTCGTCAGCTCTCTTCAGCTACTGGTACGACAGTTTCAAGGAAGACCGTGTACAGACGCGTAGGGAACATTGGTCTAAATGCTCGTAGGCCTGTCAGATGTGTTCCCCTTACCGCAACTCACTGTCACCTGCGATTAACCTGGAGTAGAGAGCATGCATTGTGGACACCGCAACAGTGGTCTTGTGTGATGTTTTCCGACGAGTCCAGGTTTAGTTTGAAGTCTGATTCTCGCCGGACATTCATATGGAGAGCGCCAGGTACCCGTTACCACCAAGAGAACACCGTTACGGTGGTGCAGGATGGCTCGTTTAGGGAGGAATTATTCTTGGTTCCAGAACTGACCTGCATGTTCAGAGTGTAACGATGACAGGCCACATCTATCGGGATGTCATTCTGGAACAACATGTACGTTTGTTTTGGGGCGCCATGGGCGCTGAATTTCTGTTTATGGATGACAACGTCCGTCCTCACCGTGCAAACATTGTAGACGAATGTCTTCAATCGGAGGATATCACCCGTATGGATTGGCCAGCCTACTCACCGGACTTGAATCCAATAGAGCATGTGTGGGATATGCTTGGCCGACGAATTGCAGCCCGTCAACACCCTCCCACCTGTCTACCGGAACTTCGGAGGGCAGTGCTTCATGAGTGGTGTAATATTCCCCAAGATCAGATTGATAATTTGATACTCAGCATGCGTAGGCGTTGTAAGGCCTGTATTGCATCGTCCGGGAGACATACTTCGTATTAACCATCATACTAACCATGTTATACTGTTTTTTTTAAATAGGTTCTTTTTTGAAATTTGCTCCAGGGAGTAAAAATCGGAATTTTTATTAATTATATCAAACATATAGCATCTTTTTTGCTCGTTACCTTTTGTTTAATAAATAGACTTTACAAATAAGTCAAATTTGTTTTGCTTCTGTCTCTTTCTTTGCCTGAACTTTATTATCCTTAATTTATGGACATGAGTGTATTTTACAATTGTGGAACACAAAACCTCTGTAATGTTAGTTTTTTGTAAGTATGTGTATGTGTGTGTGATATGAAGAATTTTCATATATATTAAAAACACTTTAGTCTTCATATTTTTCAAACGATTGAGAGTTTTGTGTGTGTGTGAAGAAATTTGTGCGCATGAGTGATCCTTTGAAGAATAATCCAAATAATCAGCAGACAGTACTTAATCTGTCTATCCAAATTTAATTCATCCTTTCACAAAAAAAATCAATGAGTTCTACTCTAATCCCTTTCTTGTGCTGGACTTCTTGAGAGTCAATGATTTTTTCCTCTAATGGGGCTGCGGATTGGTATTTCTACCTTTGAAGACCTAATACATTCCCCAGGAGCTGGTATCACTTTTTAGTGCGGCACCCTATAGGCGATACCAATTGCTGCAAGTAATTTTAACACCCAGTATGCTCCACAGAGGGAGGCACCTGAGCACTGCCGATGTGAAATTTTTACTTAGGAATTTAATTTTGGCGAGAGCATCCAAGCCAAATGGACACTCAAGGGATTTTTTATATGCTGCATAATCATACGACATGGACGCTGTCAATTTTCTCATCATGAAAATCCACCGACTTGGGCCGGGGTCGAACTCGGTATCTTAGGTGCAGAAGGCCAGCGACAAACCAATTACGCCACCCAGCCTGCAGAGTCAATGATTTAATTGATGTTGTCTGACTTCGTCAGACCCTAGAGAATTAAGAACAACAACAACAAAAAAAAAATATTTTTTTGTTGTCTATGTTATCCATAATTTCAAAAGTCACCGATCTGAATTCAAAAGCATTGCGTACAGTAGGACACAAATTTTAAGGATCTAAATTTTCCCGACTTCACCACAAAGAATATGCCGAATGGAAAGCATACCAATACCACAGCAAAGTGCATTCCCTTTTTAAAACACTAACACTTTATTAAATCACAATAAGTATCTAAAATAGGCGCAAATCAGAGAAAGAAAGAAAATATCAGTGCGCGTATAGCAATCGGGCAAACCACTTAAGGGTTTATGTAGTTTAGTGATAAAAAAAAAATACCAGAGATTAATTAAGAATTATGTCATCAGGTTAGAAAATTAAAAAAATGAAATAAGTGAAGGCCAAGAAGTTATAAAAAAGAACTTAAACGACTAGAAAGAAAGCAAGTCACTAAGAAACTGAATAAAATAGACATATGAGAAAAAACAAAATATTCGATTTTTGAGTTTTAAGACCGAACGAAGGAAAAGTAAAAAAGAAGAAGAGTAAGATTTTTAAATGGGTATGTTTTGAATCAAAAATAAATTATAAAAGAAATAGAAAATTTGGAAGAATGAATGTAGTTTTAACAGATTGCTTCAGCCTCTGAACTAGCAAGTTTACGACCATCAAAATGGAACACGGAGATAAAACATTTTAGGTACTTTTCCGTTTCGTCGGATCAAGCGATAAAGTCGCCGTAAATAATACAACCGACGCCAAACGAAATATCCCCACTAGTAGCCTGTTATCACATTTCCAAAACAAGTTGCGGTCTTTTCTAATGAGAAACGTCTTTTTCAAAATACATCAAAGAGAGAGACCCACGATAACTAATATTTATAACATTTTTTTTATGTGTATATTGTGTGTGGTAGCCAATAAAGCCAGCTTGGCGAGATTTGCGGCGTTGAAAAGGAAACGTACTAAGAAATCATTATTTAAACCAGAAAGATTTTAGCAAATGAAAAATTCAATTAACTCTTGGAACACCTATCGCTACATATAGGTAGTTTGGCGGCTGATTCTGGTCGCCAAAAATTTGGATTCGCATACGGCCACCTAAGCCAAAATTTGAATTTTTTAAGGAAAAAATCTGTTTTAGAGACTAATTAACGTCTCTAATTAAGTTAATCAAATAACATGATTGCGTAGATCCATCTAAGTCAGTTACACTTAGAATAATTTTGATAAGATGTGATTGATTGATATATACAACATCTGACAATAAAGTTCGGTGAATGAAGTCAGAACGGTCGATATATCAACACTGGCGAAACAAAACGCAGCACATGCGTAGTGGCAGTTGTTGATTATCTGCCCCCGCTTTTGTTCAGTTGATCGTCGTTTGTGTTCCGTGCGAGACTTGTTTTACAAAGTTCTTGTTTAGTGCGTTGGTTCTTAACTGAGAACAGGAAAATGAACGAACAAAAGATCTTTGAAAGGAAAGAGATTTGATGACATTTCTGACATCCAACGAAACGTGACGAGGCTTTTGAACTCAACCTCAAAAGAAAACTTCTTGCGAAGTTTCCAGGACATGTATAGCGGATCTCAGCGGTGCATAGTTACGGGAGGTGACTATTTCGAAGGGCAGTAAGGTAACTTTCGTTAATATTTCATCTACGTTAATCATACAGCACTATTCATCGAATTTCATTGTCAGAGGTTGTACTAATGTCGCATTTCGAAGTTACACTAGGACTATTAGCAACGGACCTCATAATTTTGGACTAAGGTCACGTGACGAGAACAACATAAGATTGTCCCAGTTCTTTGACAGAATGCGTATATTTATTTCAGCATTATACATCAAACACACAATTTCCTTTCATAATATACATCAACTTTTTTTTATGAAAAGAAAAAGAAATTATATATATATATAAAGTAGGAGATGAATTCTCGAAGCAATTTTTTGAAATAAATAAAACCAAAAAAAGAGAGAGATTTTTCCATACCATATATATATATATATATTATATATATATTTTACAAATGCATAATTTAAAAATCATTGAAAAATATAAAATAAAAGCTATTCTTCTTTCAAAAATACCTTACTAAAATACACGCCACACACAGCACCTTTGAAATGATTTGAAATCCTTTTTATAATTTTTTTTTCTTTTTTTGCCATTACACGTTGAAGATAACCGAAAAGAAATTTATTGAAAATTTGAAGTTAATTAAAATATTTTGCATATAATTTTTCATACAGAGATTTACTTAAACAAGAATATGTTTTATAAATACTATATATATATATATATATATATATTTTCAAAACAAAATTTTTGAAAGTAATTTTTACATAAACATCATATACACATAAATTTTTATTTTTATAAAATACATACAAATGTTTTCTTTCAAATAGTAATTGTTTAAAACTTATATTTGAAGGGATGTGTGAATTCCATTCTAATTAAAAATATTAAAAATATAAGTAATAAATTTTATGAGCAAATAAACTTATATTCACTGTTCTTATATATGTTGTATAATACACAAAGCTTATAGACACAGGGATCAGTGGCATACATTTATAGACATTCAATCATTCAGAATGGATCTTCTTAAATCATAAAATAAAGTTTTCAATAGTATATTATAGACTTCTTCTTAAAAATCCTTTAATCAAATTAATAAAATTTTTGCAACTTAAGTTACTTGTTTCAGGTTATTATGTAATTCTATTTTTGTTATGATTAATGAAAAAAAAAAACCCAATAAAACAACTCATTTTTACTTTTTGAAAAAAACTTTTTTTTAAATTAAGTTTTTCATTGATGTTATTTATGAATTGCATGCACACTTCATTTTAAAATACAATTGTTCCAAAAAAAGATTTACATTTGAAAAGATTATAAGCAGACATTTGTCAATATAAAATAAATTTATGAGATTTAAAAAAATCAAAAAGCGTTTGGATTACACCTTTAAAAATAATTTGCCACAAGATAAATATAGAGAGCTTTAATTAAATACAAATATTATTTTTATCTCTCCATTAAAATAAAACTTTGGAGACATATTTTAAAAATAATTGCTTTTAAATAAATATTTATGTTTCTAATAAATCATTCAAATTACGCGATCGCATATTGAGTTTTCTTTTACATGATAAAATATTCAGGAAAAGTATATCAATATTTACGTTTCAAAAAGATTATATCGCTTCCTTTAATATTTATGGATTTTCATAATAAACTTTCATAATGGTACAAATAAAGCAACAAGAAAAATGAAGAAAACATATGCCATTGAATGGAATAAAATACTTTAATGCAAAATAAACAAAATCCATTATCAAAAGAGATAAAAATATGGTATTAAAACGACGACAGAGAATAAATTATGAGTTTTAATAAGCAATCAAAACTTATGCAACCATAAAATGTGACCAAAATGTAAAATAAAAAGAACTTCAAAGGCATGCACATATTAAACATGGAGCTGAAACTACAAACGATATTTATTGAAACAAAAAAAAAGTAAAGAACAACAGAATTTCGGCAAACATTAAAACAATGATTAAATGATTTTATAAAAATACTTATGACAAACAATCGAATATATAAGAATATCTTTTTTACATTTGGTTTCATCAATTATTGAAATATTTGTTTCTAATGCAAGAATATGAATTTATTAAAAACATTATGGAATAAAATACACCGTTATTCTTCTCTCTCAAAAGTAATTAAATAAATTAATGAAATAATGCAAAAGATAAATGAATGAATAGAGAGAGAAAATTCTTCTTTTTTAGGATTAATGCTGGTATTGATTAAAAAAAGAATTCGGCGGTAAAAGTCTGAACAAGTGCTTTTTTATTTGCTTGAATTAACACTGGCATTTCTCGAAAACCTTTTTGATGTTCTTCACTTATATTCGTTATTGGATTCATTATAAGATACTGCTTTCTTTTTAAAAATATCTTTTCAGCTCAGAAAATTGCCATTAATTTCGGGGTTTTTAATGAATGGTTATTTTGTTCGAGAAACTTTATTTCAATTACGGCTTAAACATATTTAATTACATGCATTAAAACTTTTATTTCAGCGTTAATTTTTAATTCGTTTGTTAATGTAATATGACAATATATACATATACATATAAACACACATGTGATATTTATTTTACTACAAATAGCTAGAATTTATATATATATGGTCCTTTTTTTTTACCCCAAGGTGCTATTATTTTAGGTATCAATAAATTGTAGCTGGCCACTTTTTAAATGCCTGCTTTCATCAATGATTAATTTAATTTTGAAAAATATATTATAACAGTGAGATTCATTTCCCTTAAAAAATTAGTAGTGACTTTAAATAAAGCTCTTAAAAATAATAATTTTTATCATTCAATTTGTAACGTGCTATATCTCTCGAAATATCTATTTTAAAACTGACTTTTTAAAAAAATAAATTATGGAAAGATCAATATCAGTTAGCTGTCCGTTTTTGGCGAGATTTCGAAATCACGATAAATAGATCTTTTGTAGCCAGTAGTATGTTATCGCCTTAACTTGGTGAAAACTTACAAATATTTTGCGGAAATACCCACTGTAAACCGATATTAAATTAGTTCCGAAAGTTTTTAACTTCAACTTTATCACATAAGAAATGTGATATGTAAATATGAAGTACTATATGTATTAATTTCAAGAGCTAGATTAATATAATAGTAACTCTCCTGATTATACTATTACTTCTAGCATCTATAATAAGTTAACAGTACCATGCTGCCGACTTCATTACTATTGCTTCTAGTTAGCTAATTAACTTAGTTTTTATTAATAGCTCTGTTTGCATGCATCATAATAAATAAAGTTGTGAACTAGCCAAAATAATAGCAGGTGATAAACATTTTAACAAGAGTTTCGCAACTTATTATTTATTTTGTATTTTATAAAATACTAGCCTTACGAAAATACTAGCCTCTCTTTGCTGGGTATTTCCTGATAATGTATGGCTATGTATTTTTTCAAATTGTTGAAATCTAAGTCTAAGTCATTAGCTAACGATTGTAATTAAAAACATTTTTATAGCCTTCACCTCTATGTAAAAAGAATAGTGAACTTCTAAAGCGAATATATTTATCTTTTACGCTCTCGTAACCCCAACTCGGGTTTTTCTGCAAAAAAACCCGTTTTTAGCGAATCTGTACTCAACAAAAGTAACATGCTTGGCAAATTTAAAATCGGTTGGTTTAATGCTCAAAAACAGGAATTCGCAAATTCACCTTTGGATTCGATTTTCGCAAAAACCCGTTCTTAGACGGTACCAAATCAAAAGACGTCGCCAAATACAGCAAAGTAATTTAGCGCAGGAACGGTCTTCCCCTATTGGCTGCATATCGCGACTTCGATCATACACAAACTCTTCCTCAAACAAGTGTGTGGGGCTTAGGATAAAAATTAACTTAAAATTAACTTGAAAATTTTTTCTTAGCGGAAATATGTTTACGGCTCCTCTGAAACATCCGCAAAGTTCTTAGCAAAATTTTGGAATGATGCGATCAATTTTTATAAGTTATAAATAAATCTACAAACATTCAAATTTATATATAAGATTAATATTACATGAACTATATTATTATACGTAAAAATATTTTGTTACATAATTATTAATAATAAACCATAACACCCGACACAAGCGGCTTCAGATTTTGAGGTATATACATTTTTCGCGTCTGAATTTAACAAAAAAATTGCCTTTTAAAGCTGGAAATTCTCAAAAAATCAACGAATTATTATTCTCATGCTTGGAAATACTCTTATAGATGGAAAAAATTATTATTTACATATAGGGAAGCAAATAAATCTCTAGTCTTAATTCAGGAATTATTATTAGGTGCATTTTAAAAAGAATTATCGTGAACACGTTTTCTCCCCAACACAGAGAAATTTTGTAGGTTGTAAATTTTATTTTTTCCTGTGAGAGTAAAGGTTCATATAATGCATGCTTCCAAAAGATATTCACCGCAAAAGTTTTGTTAAAAATCTATAGCGTTTTTTAAGTGTAATTGATATCAATAGAAGAGGGATTTAAAAGATTTTAGAGAGCCTAAATAGAGAATGGTTACCAAGTCGAAGGGGATACTAATTTTACCGTTCGATGTATTCGTTTTATACACTTTATTTTAGAAAAAAACGTGTTATTTGTAATAATAATTATTATTTTGCAGCTCAACGTCAGTCAAAATATTATTTGTTTGTAATCTGTTAGTCTCTGTGAATGGCAAGTTGGATATACTACAAAATGTATACATTCATTATTAAACAAAGAGTGAAGAGTACATAAGTGACAAAAATGTACATTAATTTCGAACAAGAAAAGAAAAGGAGCTCCAAAATATGGGGAACAAATTGGAAGACAGACTTAATATATATTTTTAGATTTATATTTCTCGGACGGAAATATTTATCACGTTTTTATATGACTAGACTTTTCAAAATCTCTAAATATATATGTAAACTGCTGTATAATAATTATAAAAATCTTCCTTGTTTAATTTTTTGTATATTTATTTGTACTTTCGCTTCAAAACTATTAATCTACTGTAGCTTTCTGTTTCAAAATAATTTGTTAACGCTCGCATATGAACATGACTATCAAAATCTTGGTTTTATCAATATTTTTGTTATATTTTATACAGATAGGCACAAACTCATTTTTGATATCATTAAAATTTTCAATCTTTCGTTAGACATATTTTTAAAAATAATTCAAACAGAACAAAATAAAAAAGACACTTAGCCTTCAATTTTTTTTTTTGCAAAACATTAAATAAATATTATATTTAAGTCATAAAAAAAGCATTATTATACGTTTCACTCAAATTTGTCAAACGATAAACAATTTTGATATTCAACACAAAACTTTTCCTGATCGCCAAGAGTGATCGGTTGGCCCCCAATCCCGTCAGAAGGACTCCGAACGCCCAACGGGTGTGTAACGAATTTCAGAAAGAACAAAGATATATCCAAGGCCCTCCTATTTTCTCATATCTACGGCTTACAAACGAAATTCTTAATGTTCTAATTTTGTCAATATCATAAATTTATTTTACATATATTCATTGTTTTCAGAAAAAATAATATTAAACATAATAAAAATAATCTTGAGTCTACAGGATCCGTTTTGTTGTTTGTTGGTCAATTCTTTCCACTCTATATTAATATTAAATTACTTATTATTATAAAAATACTTAAAAATACTTATTACTATAAAAATAAGTTTTGATGCATATTCCATTTATTATTACTTCTTTCAATCAGTTATACTGTTTGATAACTTTTCTTCTAAAAACAGTAATTTTCACTCTTCATACTTATTCCATAAATTGTTATTTATGTAATTGAATTAAATTTCAAAAAAAAAAAAAAAAAATTGCACCATAACTCGATTATAAAAATTCACTTTTTACACTGAAAACTTTTTCTATTTGTAGCAGCAGTTGGAGATGCATTATCTAGATTTGAATCAAATTCTAACAATTGAAATATTTGCGTATTTTTTTTTTAAGAAATTCATAACACTAGCAAGCAAGCTTAAAAGAAAAATTTGTGCACTTTTCAAAAAATAAATTTAAAAAAAATAATAATTTTCAATATTTTTTCTTAATGCTGTATTGAAGCTGAAAAATTTCTAAAACTAATCGATTTCAAAGCAAAATTATGCATATCTACAGAAATAAGCATAAAAATAGAATCGATTTCTTCTCTATTCACATGATATGTGTGCATCATTGAGCATGCCCAGCAATTCAGCAACTACTACTACTTTCACTTCCTACGCTTTTTTTTCTTCATAAATCGTCTGTGTTTCTTACTGGATTCTTCTGGGGATGTTTTGTCTTCGTACGTCTCTTCAAATCTGTCGTTACCGGTCACAGAGCGGTACCGACCCACAGGCGAATGTTGAGATTCCTGGAAAAAGAAGGATCTTTTAAATTTGTAATGCATTTGTTTATCAGTTCTACAAATATCCGGATAGGCAATCTAATAAAATAATGAATTTTTCTTTTAATTCCAGTTTTTAGAAGAACGGTCGCATGATAAAGCACGATAAAGACAAAGTTGTGTTTTTCATTGAAATCAAAATAATCATTAAACTGATTGTTTATATATACTTGTTGTTGTATTTATAAAACTTAGATAAATTTTCAAATTTCATAATCTGGAACAGGTTTTTGAATGTTATAAAAAACTCCCAAAGTCTAATTAATATACAGAAAAAATTTTAAGTCTGTTCATTTAATAGTTTCTGAGAAAAAGGTACATAAAAATGCTCAATTTAACATTAGCGGGATAGGGGGTACCGACTACCCTTTCTCGCTGACACATACTGAACTGATATATAGAGTACAATTGTTTTATTTGGCCATCTCTAGTTCCTAATCGGAAAAACTCTTCCTAAACAGCTAGAACCGGTTCAAAGAACTTTCAAGTGCCATATTTCATACTTTAACGGTCAAGTAATCGCTATTCTATAGAATACCTAGTTTAATTCTAGAATTCAATAATTTTATAAGCTTTAACTGACTTGTTTCGTTGTTTCATGAAATATCTAGTTATTCTATGAAATAACGGATTTCACACTTTAACGGCGACACATATACTTTTAAATAAAAAGCATTTTGTATAGATATGTTTTTTTTAAGAGAAAGTTACAGCAAAGAGCAAAAGTTGGCAACAACGAAGCGCTTGAATCGATTAGCTAAAAGTATAAGATAGCTTTTATCGTGTGACTATGACATCACATGAGTTTTTGAACTGATTGGCTAGAATCACGTGATTATCATTATCGTGTGCTTATGACGTCACATGAATTAAGTCCATTGAATTCCGAAATATGTATCAAAAAATATCAAATCCAAACAGAAAAGATGAGAGGTTTTTGTGATGCAGATAAATGCTTCTCAGAATTTTACCTAAGTGTAGTATGTTTTGGCTGTAACTTTTGCTGTGACATATTCTATAACAGAAAAAATAAAAATATAAGGTGTCCTTATAAAGTACAGCTACATTTTCAAAAAGGAACTAAAAATAAGCAAAGATTTTCGCTTACGGTTTTTTACGTTTCTTAAAGAAAATATTAAAGTTTCTGTTTAATAAAACACAAACTAGATGGTGCAATTCTGCAACATTCTCGTTTTAAAATAGCTTCATCACAAGCTGTAGAAGGATTCATCGAATTTAAATCTGCAACACATGTACATTGTAAATGGGGCTCCATTATACTGGAGATTGAAAGGGGGGGGGAATTCTCTGGGTGGTGGGATGAAAATAAATTAAAGGTAAAAAAAAAAACTTTTTTAAAAGCAAGCTTTTATTGAAGCACGCTAAAAAGAATAAAATTCAGTTCTACTTTAAAACTTTTTTTACTATCCCCTTATAACGTCATTACAAAATTTATATGATATAAAAGCTTGTCGCGAGATTTAAGTACTTTTATTTACTTTGTTTAAAAATTTTACAAATTAAAATCAATCAGATCAAGTTCTTTAATTCACTTGTTTATCTACACAGGTAAATCTCGCTACAACCTTTTATATCATATAAATTGTGTAATGACGTTATGTTTGCGACGGATCTATACGCGTCCTTTCACTAACTTCTTGGGGGGATTCCTTTAGAGCCAGAATTCTTTCAACCAACTTTTCTCCGACGACAGGAAAACGTGATTATGCAAATTAAGTTTAATATATATATTCTGTATTCGCGAGTTTTGAGTGTTAGTGAAGTGAGGATACATTGCAAGTAAAATGAGGATAGATTGGATGTAAAGTGAATAAATGAGAAGCAAGCAAATCGACAGTAATACGTATACGTAAACAGTGTACGACGCGTGAAGTTGAAATCTCAATCCTCAATATACCTTAGATTTGATCAATACTCCAATAAGAATCCAAATAAACAAATTATTAATTGGCTTTCTTCAATAAATATCTAAATAAACACATAAGTTATTATTATATTGGAGAACAAGTTACTTTGCACAAAAATTTATACCTAAAATCCTAAACTTTTTGGCAACTCCAGCTGCAAGTCACAAGACCCCATTTAGGGTCGGGACTCCTAGTTCAAGAAACACTGCCATAGAGCAGTGACGGCAGATCTTAACGCCACGGACCGGTCAACGTTTGATAATTTTACCGCGGCCCGCTGAGGGTAGGACGCTGGTTGTTTATCTTTTAGACAGTTTTGATTTAATAATTTTAATTTAATGGTATTTAGCTATGCTTTCAAAACAAAATACACTTACACCAAAAAATAAATATGAAATGGTTTAACATGGAATATAAAGTGATTTCCATGGAATATAAAGCGATACCATTTCATCTACGGACGGGTATCGGTCCGAAGCCCGGTGATTGAGGGCCACTGCCACAGAGCATTTTTGGGATGTGCTCTTTGAAGAGCAACTGCAGCTCGCCAGTTCCCTCCCAGATAATTCCTGGGGCTAAGCAATGTTTTGGTAGAGAAGTTGTTGTCCCAAATCCTCAGCATGAAAATTCATTGTAAGAGCTGCACTGTTGTATTAAAGGCAAATATACTCTATATACATTATATTAAACCCTCAACAAGTACCATCTTGATCCATCATTTTCAGAATATCAAGTTTCTTGAATATAAACCATGATCGTGACGAGTAAAATGATTTTTTTTTTATTTATCCACTTTTTACTAATATTTACACTCCAAATTTAACTTGAATTGGCTCCATAGTTCTTGTTCCTTAACTTTTGCATAGCGATGCACGTGGGTGAGTCGGAAAATAAGTTCCCCCTGTCGATTGTGGTCAGAGTTGTGTATGAAAGTCAAAACATAGAATGAGACACTAAAGATAAAACAGAACTTTATTTTTCCACATAAGTACCAAGTACATTGAGACATTTGTCATACCGCTTAATAAACTTCAAAAAGCCCTCCAGGAAAAACTCAGGGCTTTGCATACGGAAGAAGCGTCTACTTTTGCGTGGACTTTTTGGAGGTTGGAACCATCAATGTTATGCGCTACTGTGACACCCTGTCGAAATTGAAAGAGGTGATTCGGAAAAAGCGGCTTGGGTTTCTCAGATCTGGCGTTCTGCTGTTGGATGACAAAGCACTTGGTGACGGCAATGCAGAACCATATTGCAATTCTTGGTTTGGAGCACCTACACAATCCGCCATACAGTCCTGATCTCGCACCAAGTGACTTTCATCTGTTTCCAACTTTGAAGAAGAATCTCGCGGGAAGGCGCTTTGGAAGCAACGCTGAAGTCAAACAAGCCGTTAAACGTTTCTTCCGTATGCAAAGCCCTGAGTTTTTCCTGGAGGGCCTTTTGAAGCTTATTAAGCGGTATGACAAATGTCTCAATGTATTTGGTACTTATATGGAAAAATAAAGTTATGTCTTATCTTTAATGTCTCATTCTATGTTTTGACTTTCATACACAACTCTAACCACAGTCGACAGGGGAAACTTATTTTCCGACTCACCCTCGTATATAAATAATTTTTTTTATAAAAATTACTTTTAATTAAAATTACCAACGAAAATTATGTTTTGGGGAATATATTTAGTCCGGCAATGTCTAAATACGTGTTTATTTTTAGGTGAGAAGTAGAAATGAATTAATTTTGTCGGAAATGATTCCTCGAACTTTGATATCTAACGCTTTCTTGCATTCTGTTTGTACAGTTGGTGTTTATCAGGGAATAGAGAAGGTTATGAAATTTTAGAAAAGCAAGAGCATGGATGTTTTAGAAACTGTTCCACATTGTGCTCTTTTTCTTTCACCATTCGTATTTTTCGACTTCAATATTTAGTTTTTGTTTCATACTTTACATCTTTTAAATATCCCATTATTATTTTTAAATTTGTGAGTACTTCACTGTATTAACTTATGCGTGTGAAACTTGGTCCATGTCTCAAATAGATGAGAACGTGATAAGCACCAGAGAAAGGAAGATTTTGGGATTTATTTTTGGAGGAATTCAGGAAAATGAAACGCGGCGAAGAAGATCAAATTTCGAGCTCTATCAATCATATAAAGAATCTGACATCGTTAACTTCATCAAAATACAACCAATCTAATTGACAGGTGACGTTGTCAGAATGGACTAAAAATGTCTTCAATGCACAACCAATCGGCACACGAAGAAAGGGAGGGGCAAGTTTTAGATGGTTTGATGGCCTAGAAAAAGATCTCGTAGTTTAGAGAACTAAAAATTAGAGAACATTAACAGGAAAAAGGCTGGCCTGGAAAAGGCTTCTTGAGAAGGCCAAGGCCCACTCTGGACTGTCGAGCCACTCACGAGGAGGAGGAGGAGTATGTGGAGGTACTTTAAAAAAGCTGTTCGTAAAAAACCATTTTCTCTTCAAAGCATCTCCCGAGGACTTTTCAAAACATTCATTCTTGAATTTCGGTCAAATGACGAGGATAACACCAACTGACATCTCTCTCTTATAACTTCCACACTAAGCCAACGTGCAGACTTCGGGCTTCAACAGATTTAATACGTATCTCTCTCCCATGGAGGGTTTTTAGTTTTACGAAAATTCGAGCCTGTGACTCGACAGAAATTCCTTGAGCAGAGAGAGGTTGGTAAAAAATTCTACAATTGATATTACCTTTCGGGAATGTCCCCGGTATGTCCTCTCAGGATAATCCTCCTGTTCTGGTACGTCTCTCCTCGGACCAGGTTTATACCAATGGCTTGCAGTAGCAGTAGGAGTCTGACTTCTTTCACCTTCGGTCCTCTTGTCTTGTTTGGAATATGGGGAGAAGCCTATAAAAATATAACGAAATTGTAATTAATAAATGGTTCTCTCAGTTAGAAAGAACAATTCTTAAGAAAATTTAAATAACACAGGTCGAGAACATATTTAAGTAGATCATAAATAAAATCATATGTTACCCTGCATTCATAGCTTAACATTTCTTCCATAAGAACAAATACAAGTTAATCTGTACGAGTTTTTTTTGTTCAGCTAAGATATGCAAAAAGATTTTTTTTTGGTTCAATTTGCAATTCAAGTAAAATTAAATCATTAAAAACTTCTTTATCCTTCAGTCTGTATTGTTTAATTTTTCAATCCCCCGTGCAAAGAATGGGTAACATAAAAATAAATATTATAATTTGATTATGAGTATTTGATGAACGATTAATTGGTAGTTTTTGAAATGATTAAATAGAAAAATAATAATATTTCACTGCCTTTATATTTACATTTCGAATTTAGTACTAATCCTCAACCGTCAATTATTTTTTGTGTATTTCACTATAAAATTATTTTTTTTTGGTAAACATAGTATACTGCAGAGATATAAAAATCTATCGAGATTTTTTCGAACAGCAAATTAAATTTTTTTTGTAATTATAAAATTTTAGGTGAAGAATTCATACAATGGGCTAAACTCATGTGACGTCTCAGTCACGTGATAACTACAATCCCATGTTTCCTTTTAATCAGTTCAAAAAATCATGTGACGTCATATCAACATAACAAATGCATTACGCGTTTCCAGCCAAACAGTTGATGCGCTTCCTGTTGCCAACTTTTACTTTTTACTCAAACTTTCTTTTCAAAAGTATATATTTGTGAACAATAATAGCAAACATAGGTAAGCTAAATGCTCCTGTTTTAAAAACACGCACATACTAGAATTTGTTTTTTTTTAAAAAACTTTTTGAAGAATCTTAATACTTGAACGTCAATACTCAATTATTAAATTTTAAATTGTATCTAAATTTTACAAATAGAACTACAAGTTTGTCAGTTTTTAAATCAATGGAGAATACATGATTGCATTTATCGTGTGACCGTAATGTGTGAATTTAATCCATTTACCTCAAGTTAATTTGTAACTTTTTTAATTAGGTATTAATTGCAGTAAATATCTACCTAAGGCAATTCATATTGGCTGTTGAGGGGGGGGGGGAGGTCTCAACAACCCCTTCTTACAGTTAGATTTTACATACCCTCGAAAATCATGGCGATATAAAACTTACCAGGAACTTGGGATAAAATTACTGAGTCTTGCACGTAAATGTCAGAATCAGTGTTTATAAAAAAAAATAAGGGTCGCCTAAATGAAAACGGCATTTATGTAATAACTCCACCATTTGAAAAGAAAGATGACTACGCATGCCCCTATAGAGGGCGCAGAGAGCTGGGAATGCACGCGATATCGTCAGATCCGCCAGATGCATGTGTGATAGCGTGGAAGTTCATTAAAAGGCACCGTTTGTATCACGGATGCCTCCAAACGGTGTCAACGCGCGGTCGTGCAATTTTTAACATCGGAAAATGTGAATACTAATGAAATCTATCATCGAATGCAAAATGTGTATGGTTCGAAGTGTATGTGTCTCAGATTGGTATTCCGAAGGTGTAAGGATTTTCGAAGTGGAAGAAGAAGTACTGACAACATCCTCCTTAAAGCCCA